>JAUJYT010000241.1:0-23332 GCA_033996565.1 Nanhermannia nana
CATTTGCATAGATATTAATAGTAAACACATACAAATCATAAGTTAATTTCACCAGAACTTCAGTACTGCACAGAACATGTTAAACAGTAATTGTGGTTTTAATGAAGGAATTGAGGTAAAAATTTTACATTAGTTGTGGGTTTGAATGTCATATGCTATAGAAATTAAGACAATATTTATAGTTTTAAAGCTATTATTACATGAACTTGAAAAGCGTTGAATTTTAAAATTTTAAGATAATTCATATGAAAGGTGCTGTTGAGGCTGTGTTAGGCTGTGTTGAGGCACTCGCTAACTATTGCAAAGAATTACTGACTTGTACGATATGGAAACTTGTTGATGGCCATCATCTATGTTGCCATCATTTGTGTTTATGATCATGAGCTGCATAAAGGCCAGACTTATCTATCATTTTGATATTCTCATAGTATTCAATATAAATGGATGACTACATCATTAACTAAGGCTATAATAACAATTATTATGTCAGATAAATGAATTGGCTTTTCTTTTAAAGATCATCTCAGAGGTCATAATGCGCACGATATTAAATAAACACTTATTTGAAAATATTTGAGATCCACCTGCTCCTCATTATAATAGTAAATATACCTATATTGTAGTTTTTGCAATTACTGCTGTGTTACTGTTTTTGATGATGAAGTTACAAAATTAATAGGATTGCAGTACTACATCAATTATACACCAAATACACACTTTGTTTGGATAATTGCCCTTTCAGAGCATAATTTATTAGTTTTATTGTATGTTAAGTAAAGCAATTCAAAAGATATAACTAACTGTAAGACTATCCAAAGAACTGTAAGAAATGCATTCATATTATCAATAACTGGTTTCAAATTGTAATTGCACTTTAATTGTTTTCATGAATAAGTTTAAATATGCAAATATACAATTCGATTCGTGCACTACTGAATTCCGTTTTTAATGCTTTAATTAATGATTAATTCCTGATGTTAATGCTTGTCTAATTCACACGCAATATCAAGCACTAAAAACTGATTCTATTCAAACTTTTAAGTCATGAAACACTTTTCAAATAAGGACTTTTCTTATTCTTTTGACATTTAAAGGACAGATTCTGCTAAAGGAAAACTTTTATCAAAGTAGAAGAATGATTAAAAGGAAAGTTGTGGTAATTTATATTTCAAAATATTGAATTTCAGCAATAATAGTGCGTTTTTAAATAATTGCTATCCTTTTAAGTGGATTAACAAAAAAACCACAACACAATAGTTGGCATTATTTCATGAATTATGAATAAATAAAAATGAATTACCAATGTTTTCATAATTCAGTTACAAATTATTTCTTTGAGAACTTTCTCTAAGGTGCGCACAATTATTAATATAGCAGTTTGATTAAGAAAAAAGTTATGCATGACTTTCACACCGATCACACAAGTTTTCAAACTAATGATTCTGATTATGTTGATATTTACGATAACATTCTTTTCGATATAATTAATATAACGCTAATGGGTTTGTATTACGAATTCAAATAAAAAGTGTTATAAAAACATTCTTTTGCAAAAATAATGATGAGTTAATATCAAATCCGATTTATTGAGGTCAAGGATTAAGAGATTTTTCCTTTTCTACTTCTTATTAAAGGATATGAATAAAACTTTTCTATAGAAATATTAATTTTAATGCGAATATTCACATCTCATGCGTCCTTCACATTGTATGCATTGCATTGAATGCATAACGGATGAGATGAGCCATTCAGTAATTATTAAAGTCTTCTTTCATTAGTGAACAAAAGCAATTGATATGAAAAAATGTTACATCACATTCTTATTAACTTTGATATGCTTTAACCTTATAGTCATATCTTTGAATATTTCAGATGCGAAATCATGTCCACACCCAGCAATTCCTCTATACTCTCAGATAACTTTGTCTGATGAACAGAATCTCAAGCCTGGATCTACAGCGACGTATAAATGCGATGATGGATATGAACTTTTTGGTTCATCAATAAGACTCTGCAGCAATGAAGGGAAGTGGTCGGGAGAACTGCCCTATTGTGGTAAGAATTATCAGTAGATTTATCATCCGATCAAATGATTGCTATTATTTCTGCAATCATTATGAGCGCAGACTTATTCTGCTTCTGTGATCATTTGGTGAAATGAACCTAAACTTTTTTTGCAACTCTTTTTCCAAACACATAATAACTGGCACTTAGCTGTCAATGTAGCGTATGGTAAGCCAACTAATCAGTCGAGCACTATTCGTGGCGGTGACTCAAGAAACGCCAACGATGGCGACACCACCACTATTCACGAAAACAAGTATTGCACGGAAACGAAGACAGAGTCGAGTCCGTGGTGGACAGTCGACCTCTTACAGCCTTATGAAATCAAAGTTATCAGAATAGTTACCAGGGCGTGTTGTGGTCATCAGCCTTTACATGATCTGGAGATAAGAGTTGGTAATAGTTCTAACGTTCAGGGAAATAGATTGTGCGCTTGGTTTCCGGGAACTTTAGGTGACTATTGCTATTCAAGTTATTATTAAGTTATAGTTATCTTTAAATTATAAGTTTTGCAATACTTATTGTCTGATGTGATTATCTTAATTGCAGATGACGGCATCAATAAAGATCTTTCATGCGCTGTACCCATTATTGGTAGATATGTCTACATTCAAATGGTTGGCATTGAAGGCTCTTTATCTTTATGCGAAGTTTTTGTTTTTACGACTAAAGGTATGACTAATTCAAACTAATTTACATCTTTTCAATAGAAATAGATTAACATTTTTCTGTGGGTTTTTACTTCATTAAAAATTAATTTAATATTCAAAAAAACTAATTTTTTATTTCCTTGAAATATTTGAAGAATTTTCTCCGGATCGGTGTGGGAATCAAATGGAATACCAGCAGTTGACAAGTTTTAATAAAACTTGTTATGAGTTTCAGACACAACGGGGCGGTTCATTCAGTGATGCAGAGTCTTATTGCAAAGCAAGGGGGGGTTTAGTTGTCAATTCAGTAGTGGATGTGACCCATAACTTCTTATTTTATGAATTGGAAAGAATAAAAAGCAAACTCAAGTCGAAGCTGGTATGGCTCGGAGCGCGTCGGGATGTTCATCAGCATAACGGTCCCAGTTTTCATCGTTCACGAGCTTCTGTCTGGCATTGGGTCAGTGGACAGCCTTTGACCAAATTTCTTTGGGCTGAAGATCAGCCAAATAACTACAACGGCCAACAGAACTGTATTGTACTCGACGGAGGAAGAAAATGGTTGTGGAACGATGTGACGTGTGGTCCGTTATATTTGATTTATTATTTAATAAATTTTTAAAGTTTTATTAGATTTGCTTCTTTGCAATGTTTTAACTTTAACTTTATATACCTGTATAATAAATACTTTGTTTTCTTTGTTTTTATCACATAGACTTAGACTATTTGCCGTGGATTTGTCAGTACACGCCTTCAAACTGCGGAAGTCCTGACAAGAACGAGAATTCGACAATCATTGAAAAAGATTATAGGGTCGGAAAAACAATTAACTATCAGTGTCCAGTTGGCAATCGATTAGATGGAGCCGCGCAACGAATTTGTCAAAGCAATGGCTTTTGGCAATACTCTCCACCTTCATGTGCTTTTGTAGATTGCGGTCCACTAACGAATATAATTCATGGCAAAGTTGAATTTGTTAATGAGTCGCGAACAACATTCAATGCCACCGCTAAGTATAGTTGTGATGAAAATTATTCCCTCGTTGGTAACACTACAAGGATGTGTCTCGGAAATGGTAGTTGGAGTGGAAATGAGCCTAAATGCCTATACAGCTGGTGTCCTGTCCTAACATTTATACAGAACGGAGCGATTAATATCACAAATCGGACTGAAAACGGTGTCGCTTCTTACAGTTGTCATAAGGGACACATTCTTGTCGGAAACTCTTCTCGTATATGTAAATTGGGTGGAAAATGGACTGATGAGGAGCCAGTTTGCAAATTCATTGATTGCGGTGTCCCTATCAGTGTGAAGAACGGACAGTTTAGATTACTTAACGGCACCACTTTTTATAATAGTATTGTTAAGTATGAATGCGATCAAAATTATAGCATAAATGGTCAAGAAATGCGCAATTGCACAGAAAATGCAAATTGGAATGGTGTTGAGCCCACCTGTAGGAAAATTGATTGCGGCAGACCTGATGTCTTCCAAGGAGTTGTAATATTAAGCGACACGTTTACTGTCCATTCAGAAGTGCACTTTGAATGCGAACCGGGTCACAAAATGATAGAGGGAGATAAGAAGCGCACTTGTCGTCAGAATGGAAAGTGGGACGGGAGAACTGCTATTTGCAAATGTATGTGAAACTATCAGATAATCAGATCTCCATTATTTTTAAAATATGTTAATCACCTAAAAGTCGTTTATTCAAGTATTGTTTTAAATGATCCTTCTTTTTGTTTAGTGATCGAGTGCGGTCGCGCGCAAACTATTTTGAAAGGAGAAGTCACTTATGTTAACTCAACTTCTTATTTGAATAGTCAGATAATGTACTCGTGCAGTACTGGCTATAAGTTGATCGGAACAAAAACCCGTACTTGTAATGATGACGGTCGTTGGTCTGGAGCTACTCCCAAATGTGAAGGTATATCAAATCAAATATTTTGTGTGCTATTATTTAAGGTATATAAGCATGAGTTTCACTAAATTTTTGCGCTAAATAGAGATACGGTGTGTTCCGCCTGAAGTACCGAAAAATTCTTCAGTTGTTTACAGTGGAAATGACAGATCATCGAGTGATTCGTTTAAGGTTGGGTCAACTGTGCAGTATAGATGTTCTCTCGGACACATAGTTCAGGGACAATCTCTCAGAACATGTGAATCCATAGGTCTTTGGAACGGAGCGCCACCGATATGTGTTTGTAAGGAGTCAAACGTTAATAGTTTTGAATAAATGCTAAATTATTTAATTAAATAAAAACAGACATAGACTGCGGACTTCCATTCCCTATCACTTACGGAAAATGGTTACTGAGCAGTAATACAACGTATTACGGCAGTACAGTTGAATACAGCTGCGATCAAAATTATAAACTTAATGGTCCGGGAAGGAGAATATGTCTCGAGAACGGAACGTGGAGTAGTGTTCCCCCAATATGTGACGGTATTATAACTTAATCATCAAATTTGTAGGAATTGTCTTATGATTTAAATTCCATAGTTGTCACGTGTGGAAAGCCTGAGACCAAAGATGACAAAACAATTGTCGAATCGAGTAGTTTTTCAGTCGGTGGAAAAGCTTCCTATTCATGCATTTATGGGTTAGAACTGGTTGGCGATGATGTAAGGACTTGTCAGTCAAATGGACAATGGAGTGGTGACATTCCTTATTGTAGATGTGAGTTCTCATTATCATTGCAATTAAGTGGAGTACTAGTCAAAGATTATTAGAGAACTTTACTCTAATCTCTGAGCTCAATATCGTTACACTTGAGCTAAAAATCTATTTTTATATAAAATATAATGAATTTTAAACTTTTATGACTTAATCTATGATTTTTAGTAACTGACTGCGGTCGACCGCCTGTCATTCCGAATGGTCGGGGATATCTGGTCAATGGGACAACTTTGTTTGGTAGTATTGTTGAATACCATTGTTTACCAGATTTCAAAATGATTGGCGAATCACAACAACGCAGATGTCTGGCGACCGGCGACTGGCAAGTCTTACTTTAATTCACTTCTTATACATTTATAATTAAATTCATTTTAAATATCAGGAGTGGATCTATTCCTCGTTGTCTCGAATTAGCCATTGCTAATGAAATGGAAAATAACATTGAAGGCCGAACTGATGACCAATCAATTGATGCCAATTTCGAATCTTCAAAAGCAATCGGAATTGGTATTGCTGTTGGTGTCGGAGCTTTACTTATTCTCATTATTATCACCGCATTTGTTTGCTTAAAAGCGTGAGTTTCACTAAATTTATTTAATAATATTTGTCAACCAATAAAATATTGTTGAGTTTAAGTTTAGTGACTTAACAATGAATTAACAATACTATAATACACGATATAACATAAGTGTACGGTATTATAGAATATCTCTTAAGAATTTGTTCAGGATTTTAAATTACTTTAATTAAATTCACATAAGAAAACACAAGTTTACGTTTTAAATAGAAAATAAAAGTTATGAATGAGATTTTGGAATTATTGAAAGACACTGAAAATTTTTAAAATCAATATATTATGACTTTCGACATATTTAAATAAGCCTTAAGAGAAGCTCTATTTTTCAAGTCTATCTGACACAAAAAGACACGTTTGACATATAGCCTTTGGGCTGTTCATAATGATAAAAAATTTTCTCATCACTATAAAAAAGAAGACACATATTTCATATTCAGCTTCATTATTAGAATAGTTGAGCAATTTTAATGAATGATTCTGAAAGGAATTTTTTTAATCAAAATAATAATAGGTTTTAAGTATAAGAATTTCAAAACCTAATTATTATATTTTACTAAAATTGTGAAAACTTTATTGAAAGCAGAAAAAAGCCCCAACCCGTCAAAAACACTGAAAATGTCGAAGTGAATCGACAACCAGACAAAGATACTGCAACAGTGATGTCTTATTCAAGATTAAGTCTTGAGACAGAAGCAGCGGCTGCTGTCAACAATTTACCAAATAATGGTGCGATACGGCACCACCCGAACGGTCTGGTCACTTTCAGCCCACCACATGGACATAACAATCAACCACTTTATGCAAACACCAGTGCATTTAGAAATAATAATAATAATAATGGCAATACAGTCAGTGTTTCGATACGTTCAACACAACCTCAAAGCCAACATCAAACGGCTTCAAGATTTGCATCCATTAACAGCAATGGTAGTGCCGGTCACTCATTGCAAATGCAAAGCCATAACGTGTGATTTAATTAACACTGAAATTATGTGATAAACTTATTTTTATATACTGTATAAGTAGTTTATAATGTAAATAATGTTCTTGAGTTCATCTAAAGATTTAATGATAGTGTAGTTAAGAAATGACATATCATTCAAAATAATTTTATATTCAGGTTTGACAATCATTGTAATTATTCTCATTTTAAGGTAAAAAAGTATTTAGGTATTAATTAAGTGGAACGGATATGCTTTTATTTATAAATGTAATGCTGTTTTTTCTCACTTAGTGATCAATTAATCTTATTTTTATTTATCTATTTTGGATACAATACAATATCATTAAGTATGAGAAGACTGTCCAATAACTCAAAGTTTGAAACAACACTCGAGTGCTGTAGAGATAGAGCCTTCATCTGTCGAAAGTAGTTATAAATGTTTTCATATCATAATACCAGTAATATTATGAGTCTGTCATTCAACACAATTGAACAGATAGACTAAATTGAAGCTTTCAAATAAACTATTAACTTATGATAAATTGCATAGTAATATATAGTAATACATATATAGTTCTATATAGTAATACATATATAGTTCTATAATTTTATCAATTTTGAAAATGTTGACATTTTATAACATCTCAATGCCAGACATGATCTGATTCAATATAAATAAATGTAAAAGTAGACCAAACTTGATATAAAAGTAGCAGATTATCAAAGTGTATGTTATATAATCTGAAGAGACTTAATAATATAGTTGTTTGCAATACTTGATTGATTCAAATAATGGCTAAGTATACAGTGGAAGTGGCTTCGAAGCATTGCTGTGATCTGGGAGAAGGTCCACATTGGGACCAAAAATCCCAGTCATTATATTACGTGGACTTATTTGCGGGCGATGTCTGTTGTTTGGATACTAAAACACAGGAATCTCAAATTATACACATCGGTGGCTTAACTTCTGTAGTCATACCATTTAGTAATGACAAAAAAGAGTTTATTATAAGCCAAGACAATAAGCTTTATAAACTTAATTGGAATACTAAACAAACACAGCTTTTAGCTGAAGTCGAGAATACTATTGCTGGAAATCGATTCAACGATGGAAAGTGTGATCCAAAAGGGAGACTATGGATTGGAACCATGGGCTCTGAAACTGAACCGGGAGTTGTTGACCCCGACAAAGGTTTTATTTACCACTTTTCTATCTGATTCAATATAAGTCTTCCCAATCAGTCTCATGTAATATCTGTTTTTCACAGCGATTTATGGCTTAATTACTGATTTCAAATAACTATTAGTTTTAAGATATAATTACATTATATTTCATTATATGAAACAGCACTCATACTTCATTAATCATCTAAAACAATGAAATTAGTTTTTATTTGCTTTTTTGCCAATTTATACCATTTTTATTAGGCATAAAATTTTTTAGTGTTATTAGTTCTGAAGTTTTTGAACTAAATTGTTTGCCTATATATATGGATAACAACTTTAATTGAGGTTCACTATAATTCAGGTTCACTATATTCGGTTGATTCCAAGTTTAATATTGTCAGAAAAGTACAAAATGTAAGTCTTTCTAATGGTATTGCCTGGTCTTTGGACAACACAAAAATGTATTTCATTGACTCAACCAAACGATTAATATATTCCTTTGACTATGAGATAAATACTGGAAACGTCAGTAAGTTTTGCTTAAAATCAATCAAATTGTAAAATATATATAAGTTAGAGATTTAGCTGTTAGTGTTCAGACAGATGAAGCAAATATACAGCAAATATTTGATCAGCAAATAGTTAGTATAAAGTAAATAAATCTAAAATAAATCAATTCACGCAAAATAGAAAATCAGCGCATATTTGTTGACTTCAATAACAATCAAGATTTCGAGAGTCAGGAATTGCCCGACGGCATGACCATTGATAAAAATGGCAATTTATGGGTCGCATGTTTTATGGGCAGTAGAGTTGTTAACATTGACACAAAGACAGGTAAGTTTTAGATGAATGGGTCATTTCTAAGCATTATTATGCAAACACATATGTAGTTAAATTAGAATAATGTTTAATAGTATACTAGTAGTAAACTATTAGAACCAACATAAGCACAACCAACTCGACAACCAATATAAGCACTAATTTTCAAAATTATAAGTTTTCATATTCATTAAAGGATTCCTTAAGCAGTCTTAAATAACATCAAAGATTATGATAATTTTATAAATTATTTCTTATAATATCTTAAATATTTGGTTTTTGGACCAGAAATTCTGGTGCATTTCAACCATGATCTTAACCAGTCCAAGGAGGTCCAGACTTTCAGGCATTTCTTGGTATTTAGGTGTAGGTCTATCGTAATTAAAAAATAATCTAATTTTGAATTTTCCTCTATCTGACCCTCAACCAAAAATTTGATACGTGTACGGCACTGATTACAACCTTTCTGTAATTTATTTATAGCAGTGATAAGTTTATCATTCATTTAGATATTAAGCGTTCTTTAGAATTAACGGAATTATTCGATAAACACAACCTGTACTTTACTTTATTGTAAGTTACGTAACATAACTTATCTCACAGTACATTAGGATTTAGTGAGTTTTTATTTTTTCATTTACAAAATCAAAAGTCGAAAGTCTAAAAATGAACACTTATTAAGCGATTTCTACATATTTATTGAGTTAAATCTGTATCACATTTAGTAAAGAAAAGTAACTTTTCTGTTATAAATAATTATTGTTAAGTAATTATTAAAAAATCCCTTTTCATGTTTACATTGAAATGAAACGAAAGGCCGAGTTATTGATAGTGTAAGACTTCCCACATCTTGTATAACATCGGTTTGTTTTGGTGGACAACAACTCAACGAACTATACGTTACTTCAGCGGCGAAACCACTGAATCAAGAGAAAAGAGCTCAACAACCAAAAGCTGGCCATCTCTTTAAGGTTACCTCAAATAGTGGTTCGTTCGCAGGTTTGGCACCAAATGAGAGCTTCATTTCATTCAATTAAATCTGTTTTTATTATAATTATATCTGACTTATAATAATTGACTCAATTATGTTGTTATACAAAACATTCAATATTTCAATGACTTATTCAATGAGTTGTTTATCAATAATAAAAATAAGTTTCAAAACGAATCCAAAAAAGTATTCATTACTTAAACAAATTGACAATCTATTGATTGGTTCGCAACGTGTTTGTCATTCACAGCAAAACCTATTCATAAAAAGCAATACATTGAGTGATAATGTGATTGAAAGTAATTTAAAAGACAATAATATATCAGAGAATGGATTTGAGGACAGAATTGATTTGAACTCTAATGAAAGAAAAGTCCCGAAAACTGTTAGAGAATACCGATTACAACAACGTCTTAAAGTGGAACAGCCGGCTGTGCCTCGACTGGCGAGAGTTGTGATAATAGGTGTTCCCAATTCAGGCAAATCAACGCTAACCAACCAATTGGTCGGTTGGAAAATAAGCTCTGTTTCAGCCAAAGTCCATACCACTCGACATAAAGTTACGGGAGTTATAGTCGAAGATGAGACTCAGGTCGAGTTCTTGGACACACCCGGAGTTGTGACACAAAGGCATTGCGCAAAACATAAACTTGAGTCCACTTTTGTTAGTGATCCGCAAACTTCGGTGGAAGTGTCGGACATTATCGCTGTGATCAGTGATGTCTCAAATATAAGAGAAAGGGAGCGATTAAATCAGGGAATTATTAAGCTATTGAAAAGACATGCAAACAAAGAATCTGTTCTTATACTCAATAAAATTGATAAAACAAAAGAGAAAAGAAAATTATTAGATATCACCACTAGACTCACGTGTGGTGTTGTCGGTGGTATCAGCTCTTATAAAATGATACAAAGACCGCAACAAAGCTCTAAAAGAAGTTTAGAAAAAATATTTGCAGAAACAGAAAGGAAATTAAATTTCAATTATGAAGAAAATAATGACAGTAATGATGAGGAGGAGGAGGAAGAAGAAATAGGTTGGAATCGATTTTCAAAAGTTTTTATGGTTTCGGCTTTGAACGGAGATGGAATTGAAGACATTCGCAATTATTTGCTAAATAGGGCCCGCTTTCAGCCATGGATTTATCACAGATCACAAGTTACAGACCAAAGCCCTGAGGAATTATTGAAAACTACAATACGAGAGAAGTGTTTAGATTTGCTGAGACAAGAAATTCCTTATAAAATCAATTTTCAAATCGAAATGTGGGAATTGGACAAAATGGGAAACCTTTATGTTGTCGTCAATGTCTTATGTCCAGAAAGATTTCAATCTCTGCTCATCGGTCCTAAAGGACAGACTATTTCAAGGCTCGTTCGGAGCACTAGGGAAAGCCTTTCCAATACTTTTCATTGTGAAGTATCACTAAAATTGGTTGTTAAAGGAGTGAAAAATAAGTGAAACTATTTAGTCCATAGTCGGCCACTCATTTTGACTCAAGGGTCGGATCAAAGGCTTAGTATGCATCTCGAGGGTCAACAATAAAATGGAGTTTGAAAATTGATTAATTTATTAATTTTAATAAATAACAAATCATAAGACGCTTTTTGTTAACAATCACAAGTTTAATATAATTTTTTATAGTTTTGTGAAAGTATTTCGATTGTGAAGCTTTTTTAGAATAGTTATTGCTGTATAATAAGGTATACCGTAAGTTAACTAAAACTAAACTTACCTTAACTTTACGGCAAAAGTGTATTCATTCACTTTATAGAGTAAATTCTCAATTTAAATAAGTTTAGTTTTTCTACACTTTTCATTAAATTAAAAAAATAATATTTTTTGTTAACATAAAACTTTATGCCCATTGGGGGCCAAAAATTGTGGACCGGGTCCGGCTCTGTGGGCATTATGTTGGCCGACTATAATTTAGTCAATGAAAACAACTTCTATTTGCTATTGAATTAAATGATTTGTAGAATCGTTACGTTGATTGTAATTATAAAACTATCGTTTTTCTATGCATTTCAAATTGTATTTAAAGTTTTTTAAAATTAATTATATTTCAATAAATGACTTGTAATATAATTGTATTTTTTGACTTTGGCTTCAATTCAACTATAATTAAAGTTAATTTAAGTCGTAATAGTTTTTGAATGAAATCAATTGCTAGTCAGTAAATGAGTTGTGGACAGCTATAGACCACTGATGACAGTGCCTTTCAATAGTTCCATTAAAATGATCAAATTTTTTCATCTGTTTTTATAAACTTAATGATAAATTCATTAAAATGTGATAATTTTCATAAAGTGTCGAAAAACTAAAAATTATGATTTCTTTTGATGCTTTACTCCATAGAACTGAGTTCATTCAATTTTACATAAGCTTAATACTAAAGTTCACCCAAAATGTTAAGCTAAAGTTGGCTCAAATTAAAGCTCATACAAAGTGAACTTATGTTCATCACAACTAGTGTTCCGATAAGGCTAATGGCAGGGCGAAGCTAGTATAGGGGCCGAGGGGGTACAGGCCCCTCCAACTTAAATTAAAAGTTAATTAATTTGATAAAAAGCTTTATTGTGCTGTATTTTTTAAGCTGAATTACTGGAAATTATTTCAATAAAGGTTAGTCTGTATCTACTGCACTGTAAAACAGCTACAATTTATTAAAGAAATACAACGTGTTAAGAAGTTTTAAAATTATCAAATACGGTAATTTCTTATGCTTGTGCCCCCATTCAAAATTTTCTGGCTTCGCCCTGGCTAAAGGGCTAGACTAGGCTTAAGAAATTTTTAGTCTCCAGGACTAAAAGTTTAGTCGTAGCCTTAGCCGCGGCTAGTCGGGGCTAAAATTAAATCATTTTGCATATATTTTTCGAGTGTTTAATTGAATTATTTATACATAATTTATAAAATTTAAAACGACTTCAACATAATGCGTATAACAGATGCACATCTTTATTATTTTTTCCTTACAGTTTATGTAAAAGTTTTAACAGTTTTTTAAGTTTAATAATAAATAAAATGAAAAATGAGCATTACTTAAAAACTTTTAATAGGCTGGCATACAAAATTATATAAAAAAATAGGAATTCGTTTAGGTACCTTCGGCCGTATAGCTGGCAAAAGTCCTAACTCTAGTAATCACACCTATGCATAAGTATGCACACTTTCAGCCAATGAGAGCACATGCATATTACCGCTTGCAGGTGATACATATTAGCGATATTTGTTTGAAGTGGTCCTCTGTAACAGTGGTTACCAAACTTTTTTGGTCGCGACCCTCCTTGTATGGATTTTTTTGCTATTTCAATGATTCCTTTGAGCATAATGTTAAACAGAATCGTTTTGCAACCCAAAAAAGAGTTGCGATCCATAGTCTGGGAACCCCTGCTCTATAACAACGCTTTTCAAACTACCATTTACTGATCAATAGTGTTGATTTAGTTCTAAGAACGAGAACGAAGTTATTAAAATTTTAGGAATGAGAACGAGAATGAAATTAAATAATTTACAGGAACGAGAACTAAATTAATTTGGAACTGATTCAACACTACTGATCACCTGCTGATCACAAGTGATCCGTGAGCCCAATTAATTTAATATTATGATCTATGGGACCACACGATGATTATTTATAAATGATCCGCGAGACAAAAATGTTTGAGTAGCATATGCTCTATAACAGCGATTTTAATCTTTTTAAATGTGGTACCACTAAAACTTTTAAAACTTCATATTTTTTATACGTATTTGCAGTGCCGTAGCCAGCTATGGGCCAGGGGCTACTGGCCCCCCAAACATTTTCAGACATTTAAGTGTAGGTCTGTAGCAATTTTAAAAATTATCAATATCTTGAAATTTTTCTATGTCTGGCCCCCCCAACCAAAAATTTGTGCCTACGGCAGTGCGTATTTGTTAAAAGAATAATAGTTGAGATCACATTTTAAATTTTTTCATCTGTTTTATTAAAAACTTAATAATTTCATAAAAATATGGGTGATCTTCATAAAAATAGTGAAGAACTTTAAAAATTGTCTTCATTTCGATTCAAAAAATTGTAAAAATAATTGCAAACAATTTTCCTTAAGTTAATGCAATTAAAATAGTTAAATATAATTTTTATAAAACTTCTTATATTTCATGTGAAAATATTGAAATTTTTGGAAAACTTTCTCAAACTCCTGCGTATCACTACTGATTCGCGTACCAATGGATTGAAAGCTTGTGCTCTATAATAACATACCTATATCTGTAATACAATCTCATGATAATATAAATGACTTTTTGAAGCATTAAACTCATGTGAAATATAATTAACTTTAACTGTATATAAAAGTACTAAATATTTAAAAAAATTGTTACACTGATTGAAAATACACATTATGTGTTTGTTTTGAATGAATTGCAAATCGATTGTTAAAAATATAATCCATTAAAACATTTATCAAATAGTATTAATTTGAGTTCAATATTGAGTGCATTGTTTTTAATTATAGGATATATTTATATATTTTATTAATCGACTCACAGATTAAGTTTGAAATTGTTTAAGACTTGTATTCATTTGATATCAAAGATAGTAAGCATTGAATTGATATTAAATTGATTTAAACCTGAATTGCATTGTTATTATCGATAATAGAAATTGAATCAAATTATTGTCAATACGTATAAAAACTATTAATACTATTAATTGGTTACAAATGGCTTCAAATAAATTAGAAAAAGAAAAACTAAAGTTAGTTCACGACAAATGTCAGTCAATATTATCGGATCTGTTGAGAGACGAAGACAACAAGTATTGTGTCGATTGTGACGCAAAAGGTATTTATTAATTATTATTGATTTCGATTCAATTTTATTGCTTTGTATTCATGTTTAGCCTATTATTCGTTGTTTATTAATATTGAAAAGTTATTCAAATATATAAATGATTTTGAAGTTTAAAACATACGTAATTTGAATTGAATAACGCCTACAATCAGTTGAGTCCTATCTATAAAACAATTTTATTATTGATTTAGTATTGATTTTGATATGAATTGTATGTTTAGATAATACCAGAGATGTGTTTACACACTTACTGTTATTTTGAACACAATTGAAAGCTTTGATTAATAATAATAACAAACGTTTTATTATGAAAAGCAATCACACATTTGATTAGAGCTTTAGATTTTGATTCAATAAAACAATAAACTTATTTACTATTAATATACGTTAGAGTTGTCTTTACTCTAACTCTAGAGTTAACGAACTTTAAGATTGAAAGTAAAAGTTTGGTAAATTAGTAACCAAACTAATAACCAATAATAACGTAAATCTAATTGAATTTGTGTATGTGATGAGGACCTCGTTGGGCGTCTTGGAATTTGGGCATATTTTTGTGCATTCGATGCGCGGGTAATGATTGCTAATTATTTAGCTTAACGTCATATAAATGAATAAATTAATGAATTTACTGTTGTGTTGATAGGAATTCACCGCAATTTAGGTGTTCACATATCAAAGGTGAAGTCAGTCAATTTGGACGCCTGGACTCCGGAACAAATAGCATGTCTGCAGAATATGGGCAACAGCAAAGCCAGGGCTGTATATGAAGCCAATCTTCCCGATAACTTTCGCCGACCACAGACTGATTCTTCACTTGAAGCTTTCGTCAGAGCCAAATACGAGCAAAAGAAATATATAGCAAAGGAATGGGTTGAACCCCCACCGCCTAAACCAGCTGTGAGTATTTGCATCGCATTCTTTTCTTAGAGGTATTAATCATTTTTTTATTCCTAATCATTAAGTTTGATATCGAAGAGGAATTGCGCAAAGAAAAAGAGAGGAAAAGAAATAAGAATAAACCCTTTCAAAGTGCAGCCATTGCTGATGTTCAGGTCTGAATCATTTAACTGAATGTTCAAATAATTTTCATTATAGTTAGTGTTTATCTGCTTCTACGGCAGTATTAATTTTAACATTTTTATTAATATTTTAGTCATAAGTTTACAATAAGTTAGTTATTTGATCTTTTATTTAAAATGAAATGTTAGCAAAACTTAATACAGTATATAATAAGTTATCAAACGCTCTTGACTTTTGAGAAAGGAATGCAATAATATTGAATTACATGAATAGGCGTCTAACCCACTGCCTCGACCCAATTCAAGTCCTGCCGGAACTGTTATAAACGCTGATAAAATACCTCAGGAAGTAATGAAAAGGGGCGACAACGAAAAGAATAGCACTTTAGACTTATTAGGACTCGAAGTTAACAACTCTGCATCGGATGCCAAGTCAGACGACGACTCTTTTGGCGTATTTGTCAGTTCTGTTGGTGTTACCGACACAACCGATAGCTCTACAAATGGCAAAACTGATTCTAGAGTTGATGAAGAATCAGATTTTTTCAATCAAAAGGCTCCGACTGATGAGAAGAAGGTTATGTCCAAAGAATCGATATTATCCTTGTATGGCAGCGCTCCTCCACCACAACATTCGATTCTGAATGCGCCTCAAACTACACCTTACAATACTTCAAACCAATCTTTATTTATGGGCCAATTCGTGCCAAACCCTCCCGTGAATACACCACAAACTGGAATGTTTTTGCCTCAAAACAATGTCAACACTGGTATACAACCACCGCAGGGACAGTCAACTAATCTTATGTCTCAGGTATACCATGACATACAGTAGAAATACTTTAAATTTTCTCTTGTTTGGTGAAAGGCTGTCATCACTTAAACTCTTTTACTTAAATTTTTCTTTAAAACAGTCTATCTTTCCATTAACGACAAACCCTTTTCTTGCTAATAATTCTACAAATATTTCTACAAATATTTCTAACTTTGGTCAGCAATCAGTAACACAGGTCTGTCGTTACTCTATATTATGTAGGAATAGGTTTTAACGTTAAATAAGCCAAATTAAAACATACACTCTCTCACTTACAGCTACCACAACACATGGCATCCCTGCAAATGAATCCCATGTCAGCTAATATTAGTAATAATCAAATTCCAAGTAACAATCTGTTCGCTGGCGGACCCATAAGTGGGATTTTGCCGGTTCCGCCGCCAGGAGTCATAAATCCATTTATGACAAGTGCTCAGCCATTCACTCACCCGTCAGTTCCTGTGGTCAACAATTTCTCTGGACTCGGATTAAACACTGGACCAATGTTTTCACAGCCGGATGCGAGCCCTCAGTGGGCTTTCAATGTAAACACTCCTATAAACCAACCGTCTGGTGTTACCGCTTCGAGCAATTTATGGCAATAACTACTATCGCATTATTTTATTACAATTGACTGATTATTTTAATTTATAAGTAATTGAACTCAATATTTAATTATTTAAATTATTTAAACTTAAATTATTATTCAACGCAAAACACTATATATTCGGACAAAAATCAAAAATTAATCCTTTATTTTAGAAAAACAGTTATTTATAACTTAACATATGAACCACAAACGTATTGTACATACAAAACATGTTATTTTAATGAGATTTGTTCCCTAAACTACGCAAGAGATTAATTGTATATTTTTGAATCACTCATTGTGTTCTCCAAGCATTCCACTGATGTGTGACTTAGGAAACTAATGACCAAATTATTTTAACTTAAATGTTTGAATGCATCTAATGTTCAAATGATAATGTACTGTAAGTTAATTATTTCATTCAAGTTATGTTTTATTGTTAATTAGCAGTTCCTCTATATCATGACTTTATTAAATATCAGTTAATTTCAACTTTTGTTAACAGTTATTTATTTGTATTCTCAAAAAGGACATGAAATGACATTTTTACAGAAGAGATGTTTAATTAATTAATAACTAAATGCAGATTTGACTCAATTTTTTCTCTTTTTAGCACTTGAGGGTGTGTTGTGTGCGGCAGATCTCGTCTCATTCGCAGCTTTAGACTGTAGTTTCTTTGATCGGTTCGATTTGTCTTCAGTTTCATCACTTTTCTCGTGTTTAACTGTCTCTTCTTTTCGCTCTGATTTGACATTCTTTTCATTTTCAGACACTTTCGCTTTAGTGTTAGTTTTGTTGGATTCGTGTCCTTTCGAATGCGCGTTCAATTTGGTGCCACTTTTGGCAACAGATGTAATCATCGGTTCGCTCTGTTCTTTCATTTCATTGTCTTTTTCTGTTTTAATCGATTCATTTGTGGTCTTATTGGCTATTAATTGGTCGAACTCAGGAATGCCTTCAATAGTGAATTCAGTCTCAATGTTGGGAAATTCAATTTCTTCGTTCTCGTGCTGTAACATATGTGAGAAACAGTAAATTTAAAGTAAAATAAGCAAAAGAGTAGTCGTACGAGAGTTTCCATATCATATAAAACGGCCAAATGTTCCCAAATAGGTTTCGATGAGATGTCCTTTGCGGTCGAGTTCACGAATGCGTCCAAAATCGCTATCATATGAAAGTTTTTGGAAACCCCTGTATTTGAATACCATTTTCGTTATATTATTCACTATTAACTCAAACTTTAATATGTTATTCAATTTATATAATGATTGCTCTCAAATATGGCCTTAAAGTTTATTACGATTTATAACTTATTTAATTAGTAATTAATTAGAAATGAATTAAAGGGCGAATAGTTAAACATTTGAAAGATGGCAACACTTGACACATGTGAAGCATGTGTTGCATCACTTTCTTCAAATTGAAAGATTGCGCTCTTTATTGCCTTTATATTAATAGCAATTCAATGTGAGGCTGCTTTCAAAGCCCAATATTTTACATCTTATTTAATACTAACTATTCATATAATTATTTTATTAATTATTGGTTTCGTTTTTTAGATTAAGCACAAGTTTTCTTTTTAAAATTCAAATCAATTTAGTATTAAATTAATTAATATTAATATTATCGGTAAATAAGTCTTTATTAATCACTTTTTTAATAAATTTTGAATAAATGTTAAATAAATAGAAAAATATTGATATAATTGACTCGTTTTGAGACCAAATAAAATCAATATTTATATAAGTATTAAAAAAAGAAGAAGAACATGAAATGAATGCCAAATACAATACAATACCAATGGGTTTGTGTCCTCTCATGGCATAAAACAGTTGGATTTCATTTTCTGCATTCCATTCCATTTCTGTTTGATTTGTTTCTGATCTCAACTTTTCGTTATTTGACATTATTTTAAATTAAATTGATTTTCAAAAAATTTTATTTTTATTTCAAATAAATAATAATGAAATCGATATTTGTGTCAAAATTCAAAATAACAGCTTTTGTTCGCAATTTAATTACATAAAGAACTATCACTTGAAAGAAACCCCTATTTATAGAAAGTCTGATAATTTTCAGATACCTGTTATTCAAAGTGAGACGTAATTTATGTTTTACTTAAAAAAGTATTTTTTTTAATAATATTGATATAAATCTATTTACTATTGATATCAATATCTTTATAAACATACACAAAGACTCGAATTAATCAGTAATAAAAGAGATAATAGTTGTGTCAGATTTGCGACAAATGTATAGCTTTTAATCCCATGGATGACAGCTTTGCAGGCGCTTTGAGGACCTATTATTCGGTGACTTTAAGCGCAGAAATAGCGGGCATTTATTGCTTGTATTACGTGATTGTCAACTACTTTAAGAGTATTTCTCGTCTAGTCTTTGATATTGAGGTCATTCAAGTGGAACATGTCGATGACCAACAGGTAGACCATCAGTCAGAAGAAGAAGAAGAAGAAGAAGACGATCAGGACTTAGATTTCGATTTAGAATATTTCGCAGTTTAGCAAAAGTTGAACCAAAATGTTATCGAATGACGGCTGGAATGACAGCAATGATTGGGAACCCATTCAAGACACCAATCAGTCAACCAATAGATGTGACGACGATTGGGGATCATATGAGACTAGAAATGAGTCAGTTATGAGTCAATCAAAAGGTACGTCAAATCAAAGTAAACGTAAATTAAGTGATGACTCATTTGAGGCCCGAAATGATCGGTCAGGAAATGGTTTCGGACGCGGAAGAGGTAATAGGTTTGGGAGTCAAAAGAATGACTCCCACAACGATTCCTGGAGTGCCGGCAATAGAGACAACAGTTATAGCTCTCAACGCAATGAAGACCAATGGCGTGATTCCAGTCATTCGAGAGATAATCGGGAATCGAATTCATGGGCAAATCGAGACAACCGTTCGTTCAGTAATAACAGATTTGGCGACGATTCGGGTCGGAGTTCATCCAAACGCACAATTCAGATAACGAGCAGTTTTGTGGGTCGAGTCATAGGACGCGGCGGTTCGACTATAAAGGACTTGCAGTCGAAAAGTGGCGCCAGAATTAGTGTTAATAAAGATTCGAGTAATTCATATGAAACTGATATCGACTTATTCGGCACTAATGAACAAATGGATTCCGCCCAACAATTAATTGATGGTTTAGTTGGAGGTAATTCTGGAGCTAACTCAGGAGTTAACTCAGGGGGTAATTCATGGCAATCATCACAAAGTGCTAATAGAAGTGAAAGAGAACCTGAAAATGAAGTAAAAGATGAGGAGTTCATAGACTGGGGCGCAGCCATCAAAGAGAGCGAAGAGGCCACCAAAAGAAAGTGGGCATCGCTTCCACCCGTCAAGAAGTCATTCTATTTTGAGGACAATGACATACGAATGATGAATCCCGAAGATGTGACCAGATTTCGGTTGGAAAACAACAATATAATGGTCAGTCATTTCAATGAAGAAGACAAGAGACAGATTCCAAATCCGGTTCAAACATTTGGGCACTCTTTCGAACACTACCGTAAGTAAACATAAGCATAACTCTTACTAATTGAATGTTAACTCTACTTTTTACACTTCAGCTGAAATATTAGAAGAGATTAAAAAACAAGGATTTGAAAAGCCGTCTCCTATTCAATGTCAGGCGTGGCCCATATTATTACAGGGTATGGATCTGATAGGTATCGCACAAACTGGTACCGGAAAAACTTTAGCGTATTTGTTGCCGGCTATGATCCATATCGACAGTCAGCAAATGTAAATTGATTTTAAATGAGTATTGATTGATAAGAATTGTGAGAATTTTTAACATAGGTCGAGAACCAAAATGGTTTCTTTAAAATCTGCCCCACTATGGTACCTAACATTCCCCAAATGCTGTTTCTTAATATGCGGGCCCGATAGTTAAACCAATTTTTGTCCATATAGTTAATGTTAGAAAAATTACACAAAAATGTCACCACATATAGTAATTTTTAAGACCCTAACACCACCCGCCCTCTCACAATGTCTTATTAATCTTATTTCTGTAAATATTTCGTAATATATGTAATATTTCATAAAATAAAAGGAGACGTGAGGAACGTCCGGGTCCGACAGCACTGATTTTGGCACCCACTAGAGAATTGGCGCAACAAATTGAAAAAGAAGCTCAAAAGTATCGCTACAGAAATATTAAGTGTATTTGCATTTATGGCGGAGGAGATCGAAAGTTGCAAATCAGTAGTGTTGGTAAAGGTGTTGAGATAGTGATTGCGACCCCCGGAAGACTCAACGACCTCTGTATGAATCAACACATAAACCTCACGTCTGTTAGTTATTTGGTATGAAATTCTCTTCATTTCAAATTGAATGCAAGAATTGGAATCATTTGAGTTTTGTTTGCATTTTAATATAGGTTTTAGACGAAGCCGACCGTATGCTAGATATGGGTTTTGAGCCTCAGATTAAGAAAATAATGTTAGATATTCGTCCTGAAAGACATACTGTGATGATGAGCGCCACATGGCCTGCGGCTGTCCGACGATTAGCTATTAATTATATGAAAGATCCGATTCAAGTATATGTCGGAACTTTGGATTTAGCGGCTGTCCATAGCGTTACCCAAAGAATTATTATGACTACAACTGAAGAAAAGAGAGATATTATGTATGACTTCATTCGTAGCATGACTCGCGAGCAAAAGGTTATTATATTTGTGGATAAGAAAGCTCTGTAAGTGTTTTGTGTTGCAAATGATCGTTCAATACATTGCAAATATTTTTAATTCATTTCATTAATTGTTTAATAGTGCGGATGATTTGGCGAGTGATTGTGTTCTTCAGGGCATTAATTGTCAATCAATTCATGGGTGAGTTTTATTTTTTATCGTTTGAATTCTTATTTAATTAACTAATAATTATATTGAAATGTTAAACAAGTGATCGCGACCAACACGACAGAGAACAAGCATTAGACGACATAAAGACAGGTATCGTTAATATACTGATAGCAACTGACGTCGCTTCGCGTGGACTCGACATTGAAGACATCACGTAATCAATTATTAATTGAATGACATTGAACTTTAAGTTAATGTAATTATTTTCGTCTTTTAGTCATATATTTAACTTTGATTTTCCCCGAAATGTTGAAGAATATGTGCACAGAGTCGGCAGAACGGGTCGCGCCGGGTATTGATTTTTTTACTCATGTTCTGAGAGTTACTGTATATAATAGTGAGTCATTCATGTTATACATTTGCCCCACAGGCGTACGGGAGAGTCTATCACTTTAGTGACTCGCGAAGACTGGAAACACGCTCAGGAACTCATTAGAATACTGGAAGAGGCGGAACAGGAGGTTCCCAACGATCTCATTTCGATGTCTGAACGATACGCCGCCTGGAAAGAGAAACACGACGCAGAAATTGCCGCTTGTGGTGGGCGAAGAGGTGGTAGAGGTGGCGGACGTTTCGGCAGAAGATTCTAGTTTTGCATTACAACACATCTCATTACAAATTATCTGTTTTATCGAAATAGTTGAGATATTTTCAAAATAATGTAAACTATTGAAACTGATGTAAAATTAATGTTAAATATCTTATTTTGATATTTGTTTTTTAGTTATAATATTTTTACAGTCGAATAAAGTAAAAATATTTTACATTACCATAAGATTAATATATCTGTAGATAATCTATTTCTAATTATTTCAATACATTAAAGCAGTTTTTCTTTGAATTAATAACAGTCAAGTTTAATATAAATACAATAATACTTGTATTTACAGTAGGTCATTGAAACTTTTGAAGCTCTGAAATGAGGTTTCTTTTTAGAGTGACTGCACTTTCTCTACTGATCAATCAATAATACTGTCATAGGTTCAGACTGAGGGTCATTTTTGATAATAAATTATTGTATTATTAATAGAAAGACTAATAATTAAGTTTGGGGAATTGAGTAGACTCTAATCTAAAACAATATTTTCTATTAGAAAGTTGTGTAAACATAAGTTGTTTATTAAAAATATTAATAAAATAAAGATAAAACACTATGTTTTGATGTGCAGTATCTTTTACAACAATAGCGAAAACTATTTCTCTTATAAGTACAATAGCTGCAAATGAAAACTGAAAAGGGTTAAAATGCCTGCTTTTCAGAGTCATTATAGGAAAGTAAAATAGT
>JAUJYT010000242.1:0-23301 GCA_033996565.1 Nanhermannia nana
TTTATTCAAATAATCTCAAAATGAAATGAAACAAATATTTGACTAAACAAAGTATATGACCTCCCCATAAGTTCTGAACCTTTGGTGTGGGGGGGGGGTTCATTTCAAGATTTCTCGAAATTCAAAGGGTATCAAAACTCACCTGTTTTAATGGGCAATATTTTGTCAAAAATCGTTTTTCCGCAAAAGTTTTTTTCGCGCCAAAATATTTTTCAAAATTTGTCCCTTTTATATAGAGTGTCATTAAAAATCACAGATTTTAATGCCATTGTTTGTTGCAATAAAGCATAAATCTAATGAAAAATCTTTTAAAACATTTGAAATTTTAATCAAAACTGAATTTCTAATTAAAGTCAAAGGGGAACCAAAGGATACATTTTGGAAAAAAATGAAAGGGGGGGACCAAGGTTTTTTGACTTTCGAAAAATTTGGGGGGTGATCAACCCCTAGGCAACTCTATACCTTGCCCAGGTATGGCCTAAACACTGAAAGTCAGTGAGTAAAAGCTTAAAATTCATAAAGTTTAAGAATAAGTTACAAAGTATTGATAAATTCATGATTATTACAGAAACTCAAAAAAAAAATTTTATTTATAAAATCTTATTTCAGATTCAACGCAATCGTTAAATAAATCTTGAATTTCAAGAGACTTATCTTTTTTCTCAAAGTCATTCAACAACTGTTCCACTTCTTGTATGCATGAATTTTCCAACCGTTTGAGAGTTTGACGCAATGTTTCTCCTTCTTCGTTGTCTTGAGTCAACTTTTTGTAAAAATTTTGGTGCATTTTGTAGAGCAAATGTCTTCTGTCAACCTCTTTCTTAAATCTGGGCTTAGTCTTCGCCGGATCGTTATCAATAAGAGGAGACACAATACTAGGAGTAATCTCAAAATTGGGGCAAAACAGAAAAGGCTTAAATACGGAATGCTTTGGATCAGGAGTACCGGTAAACCAATGACAGGATGGACGGCAAGAATTTGGAGACAAAACTGAAACCTATGGAAATAAAAATATAAATTTTCTTAATTTCCGAGATTTTTTCATTTGTAACACTTTGTTTGAGGAAAAAGAATTGTAGGTTGACTTTGAAGGGAAGCCTTGATTAATGATTAATTCAGGAAATCTTAAGGGAAGCAGAAAATGGTTTTTTAAATTAAATTTAGTTCAATGAAAAGCAAAATCTGATAAAAAATTGAAATAATGGTAAGATTTAAAGTTTAAATGATTTCATTTGATAATGAATTCTCTATTCTATTAATAATAAGAATTTAACAATAATATGACTTAAAGTAAACTAATTGTTTGAATAATTGAATATGCAATCCTCCAAATGCATGTTTTAAAAAGAAATAAAATCCTTTTCTTTGATCAATAATTTCTTTCTCGTTATCACTTAATGCTTACTTTAAAAATGAATTTCAAAAAGGGAAGTAATCTCATAAAGCTATTCATTTTTTAAATGTCATTTCAATAGAGGATAAAATAATTAAATTGTGATTCAATTCGCTCACGAGTTAGATTTGATTACTAATAAGGGGGTTATAATAATTTTGAGGGTTTATTTCATAAGTAATCCTTTTGATGGATAATTTAATCGGGAGTTCAATTGAAAAAATGAGTCATTTTTACATTATTTAAGATTTCATTTTTCAGAAATGACTACATAGAGAAATAATTTTCAAACTAAGTTTGATTATTATTTATGGAAACCATTAAATTCGTTGAATTCTAGTTTTTATAACATTGTGTTCACTGATTTCAATTTTAAAAAATCAAATAAATAAATCCTTAACCGATATAATTGTGAACTCACTTGACTAGAAGTAGACGGAAAGCCATCGTCACAATCGCGACAAATTCCAGTGGACTCGTCTCTCAATATCGCAATCATAGCATTTATGTCAAAAGCATTGTCTAATTAATCAAAGTTTAAATAAGTTATTAATAACTTTTTAATATCTATAGTTATATAATATGTGAACCTTTAGAATATTTTTGAAGCAAATTTTTTCCTCCAATATATCTTTCGGTGTCTTCACTTCCAGTTCCGTAAATACGGGCAAAATTGAATTCTTGGAGACCGTCCCAAAAGCCCTTTTCGAGAGCCGTCTGTTTCAAGTTCTTACTCATTAAATCGATTTTGGTTTCAATGCTTAAACAGTTAGAGATATTTCTGACCCCGGACTCAACTCTTTCTGCTGCCCACTGTTGTTCTGCGGTTTCCAGAACCCAGGCCTCTGAGTGGTCAGCAATCAAGAAGCTGTTGTGATACGTGAAGCCGTGAATAGAGTCGGAACAGTCGCCTCCCTGTCCGTACTTCTCAAGCAAGTCAGTTATGACAGCGAGTGATTCTCGCGCTGTTTTGCCTCTTTCGAGACCCAACCGAACCAAATCCATGCCAAGAAGTCGTTCTTCTTTATCTTTCGGACCATTAAGTTTGGTCCAAACGGCTTCGTTGCCAATGCAAACCCCGAACTCATTCGCGCCCATCTCTGAGCCCCACATCCACGACGGCTTACTTAAGATCACTGAATATGTCTCCGGAGTCGAATCAATCGATATATAAGTGCACTAAATGTAAATCAAATCATATTTAGCGAGTTGTCATGTATTGTCATATATTAAACGGTTCAGTAATTTTGATGACATGTCATAAAGTGTTAAAACAGTCAAAACTAACCTCTATTTTAGAGTCTTTTTCATATGTTTTTCGAGGATAATAAACGATTTCTTGAACTTCACCATTAGGTCTGTCGGAGTTTTTACCAAAAATGGTCAGATTATTAGCGGTAAGCGGTGGCAAAGCCACAAATGTATCACAAGACTTCACCGTACGATTCATTGCTCGCTTTTGATATGTAAACAAAAATTGCGTCAATTTTTTAAAAGGCATAAAACGCATGCTTTAAGTTCTTGCGGAAAGAGAGCGCACACACACTGTGTCAAAAATCGAGTTCAATACAATACAACAGCTATTTGACCCGTTTAGGAAAACAGTTATTCAATCTCTACTCTAATAATTAATTTTAACAGATTTATTATTGTTTTATTGATTGAGGTGAGGCTCATATTAATGTTTATGTCATACCTGGACAAGGCATAGGGTTGCTAGGGGTTGACCCCCCCCCCCCCCCCCAAAGTTTTTGGAAAATCAAAATAGCATAGCGGTCAGTATTCGCGTGTATAGAAAGACATACAAATTCCTGTCATTATTTTAAGATTGTTTTAAGCTTTTGTTGCGCTAATAATTAATGCATTGATTTGAAAAATAGACATCAGCCACAACTCAATAGAGTCCCTTATAATAGAGTGATGGCGAGGCATCCTAAATGTTGAAGCTCCACACGGGAGCCAATTGAAATTCTCTTTCAATGGGGGTTTAAAATGCAGTCTCTTTTCACTTTCAAGATTCTTTTATTGGGTGGTGGGTTGGGGTACATTAATATGAGGCTACCATATACCAAATCGAAGCTTTCAATTACTTTTATCTGAACTTTTTAGATAGTAGTATCTCTAATGAGGTCAAACATTTTCACTTTAAATAAAACGATTCTGTTTTGAGCACTTGAAATGATAGCACAACTATTTTTATAATGTTATCTCTTCTTTTACTGTTATTTCAAGATCGAGTTCATGGGATTCATTGAGTATGTTTAGTTGTAATTTAAATCACTATTAGATATAAGCTTTAGTCTGTCGCCTGTCTCGTTAAACATAATTATATGCAAATTTTCTGATTTTAGAATTTATAACGATTTAGCGTTAATTAGAAAGTATGGATTATGTAGAGCGATGGCAGCGCTCAAAAGAAAAAAAGTTCTCGCTCTTTCAAGGCGAGCGAGCGCCGAGTGTTTACCGAGCGTCAAGTCAGTCAGGTTTATGAATATTTCTCAGTTTTCAAAAAATTGTATCAAAAAACCATTGAGTTTTTGACACCCCTCAACATTTTTTGTATAGTCATACTTGCCCCAATAATGCAGATTGCTTGTTGCATGCTGCTTTTATCAATTACGTGTAAATTATATTAACTATAAATATTGAGTATTGATTTAATTTTTAAAAAGTGTTTCAGTAAAATTCATTACAAGTTTTTTAATACCGGTACTGTATGAAAAATTATGTATTAAAATTTAACGCTTGGCGCTCGCGCTCACCAACGAGCGCCTTCCGCTCGAGCGTTTGCCAGCGCTGATTATGTGTTAACTTGAGTTAAACTCTAATGTAAACTCCAAATTCACTTTTACTAGATTTTTACTAACTATAAGTTAGATTTGAAACAATTCACTTGATTATCAGTTTTGTAGTGTTATTCATTAGACTTGAGTTAAGTTCATTTTCATTAGCGATGAAGTACAAAGTCTTCATCTCATCAATTTTGGCTATATTATGGTCATAAACAAGAGTTTTTTTCAGATTGTTCGTATTGTATCTCTGACAGAGCTCACCAATAAAACAATTATGAAACAAATTAAAATGAAAAAACTTAATGTGTACTTTCCCACAATTTATAAATACCTTTAACTAATACTTTTACTAAACATTTATTTAATGAATTTTCACAATATTTCATTTAAAGGTTAAGTTCAAAGTAAATTGATAGCAAAATATATTATATATTAAGAGAAAAGCTTTAAAAACCATTAAAAATAGTCAGTATTTAAATAATATTTACTAAAATATTAATTATTAAAAATATAACATCAAAACACAGAACAATTTTCAATTGAGGCGTTAATCGATTAATGATCATTGTCAACCACTTATAACTTATAAGTTATTATGAAGTTTTATTTAATGAAGAACAACATCTTATCAACTTATTTCTTTACAATTATGTTAATCTTCAAGAATTTACACCGGTTGGTCCAAAAGTTTTGTCGCTTACATATTCAAACTTATACTGTATAACATTTGTATTCTATTAATAAAGACAACAATCACTATGAGATAAGTTAATTGTATAATCTATTCTGGAATTTAAAGCCTTTTAAGTCCTCTACAAAATACATTTTAACCATAGCTCTCTCATTAATAATAGAAATGTTATATAACTTTGAAAGTGTAATCGACAAAACTTTTTGACCAACCGGTGTAGATATTCTTCACAGGTATTAATTAAAACACAAATTTGTGGATGTATTTAATGTAACCCCTAATTTAATACAAGTGATAAAGATTGGAATCTTCATTTATTTAATTTGAGCAAAACTACAGAACTTGAAATAAAATTGTAATAATTACTATTCTACTTGAAATTCTATTCGTTGTCTGAAAAGAATGTATTGTATTAATTGAAAGTGTAAATAAAAGTAAATAATATGCTTATATTCTTTTTGAAACAATTATTTCTATGGTTTGTAAGTTTAGGGACCATTTTTCACTCATAAAACTGAATCTAAAACTTATAGATAGATATATTTATTTACAATTATTTGTACTCTTCAATAAAGTTTAAATGAAATTCCTTGAATTTATTCATCATTTTGCGCAAGTTGTCCGGTTGGGGTAATATTGTAGTTCGAAAATGATAGGTTCCAGGGATTTGTCCGAACCCAGATCCTGGAACTACGCAAATACCTGTCTTTTCGAGTAAATTCATCGCATAGAAGAAGTCAGGTTTTTGTCCAATATCTTCAGCTGCTTTGATTGCTTTTGGCGGTAAAACAATTTTAGGGAACGCATACATCGCTCCGGCCACTGGATTCGAAATTATACCAGGAATAGAGTTGAATGTGTCGGCAGTTAATTT
This sequence comes from Nanhermannia nana, assembly GCA_033996565.1. Taxonomy (NCBI): domain Eukaryota; kingdom Metazoa; phylum Arthropoda; class Arachnida; order Sarcoptiformes; family Nanhermanniidae; genus Nanhermannia; species Nanhermannia nana. The sequence continues at coordinate 5,751 of JAUJYT010000242.1, forward strand.
AGCTCTTTCTCGAAGTGAATCAAGAACTTCTTGTTTTTCTTTAAAATAAAGATCATAAGAAGCGCCCCCTTTTTGAGGCGGTTTTACTACACAGTCGAGAGCTATTTGACCCAAAATAGAAGAACATAGTCTTGCGCTTAACATCTTAAAAAACATTACTTTTACTTCGCTATTGAAGTTGACTAATTCAAGATAACCTCCTCGAAGACCACACTCACCCATAAAACCTTTAAAAGATTTTAGACTTACTCTTAGTATTGATTATTAAAAACAAAGTTAGAGAACTTGCAATTTATAAAACTTCTGTAATTTTCAAACTTTTAAAAGAGTATAGAATTTAGACCAGAGGTGTATTATAGAGGTGTATATAACAGTATAACAGTTACGACATGTTTTAAAAATTGAAATTCTTATTATTGCTAAAGAATTTCAATAAAGATCTACGCATTTTTGCGCTCATTTTATGATTAATTTGAGAATTAGTTAAAGAATTGACTTTGAAATTGTCCAGAAAATGAGTCACAAATAAATAATAAGCTAAGAAACAGTGAACACAAACAAACATACCTTTAGATGCGCTCATCATTGACGCCAATTCTAGTTTTACTCCTAATTCATGCATCACTTTCTTGAAAGAATGGAATTTAGCATTACTTTCCCAAATGTTGTGCTGATACACTTCGTCCGCAATTATTAATAAATTGTTTTCATTTGCAAACCGAATAATATCTTCGATATTATTTCGAGTCAGTACAGAACCGGTTGGATTTCCGGGATTTATCACAACAATAGCCTTTGGTTTGCAAACATTTTTGGACTCCTCGAGAGCTCTTTTAAGTTCATTAATATCAAGAGCCCATTGATTTTGTTCGTCGAGATAGTAAGAGATGAGATGCATTCCGAACTCACAAAGAGTTGCAGAATATAAGGGGTATTGCGGTATTGGGACCATAACTCCCGTTGGGATCCCATCAGTCGATGACGAGTTAATGAGCTCAAGCATGGCTTTGGCTCCTTCTGAAGCGCCTGTAGTGAGGACTATGTTCTGCCAATCGCTCTCTATTTGGTCCCGATCTCTAATGTATTCGGCGACGTGTCTGCGGATTATTTCAACTCCAGCTGAGTTTGAATACGAGCCGACTGACTGTCCCTCACATCCACTCAGTAATAGAGATACTCTTTCTTTCACGTCTTCAGGAATATCGGGATTCGATAGAGTTTGTGTTGGATTCACAGCTCCGGACAGGACTTGTCTTAAAAGGTCATTAAATTAATTATTTTGGACACACTTTTGGTCATTTCAAACATTTTCAAAGTATGCATAAGTTTTGTAACTGTTTCGTAAGTTTTGTATTAATAATAATTATAATTATAAAATAATTGATAAATACCTGAAGAAAGTGATAGGTTTTTGTCCCATTGCATGACAGTCACCAATGTTGGCCCGAATCACTTCTTTGAATGGCTTTTCAGCGCCTGATTTCAACTCCTGTTCCAATTGAACCGCACGTATAGGTATCGGACCTCTCACCGCATACTCCATTGTACGCACATTTTGGTTAATCGTATCCAAAGACAGGACTGAATTGATATTTGAACTCATTTTATACCTAAAGACAGACAGATGTTAATCAAAACTTATTATTTGTTTTGAGAGTTTCACAAAAATAAAAGCTATGAATGAACACAAAAATATGAATCAAATATCTATACCTTTAAGTATTGTTTTAAAAATGTTTCAGACAATTAATGAATCGATATTTAAATAAATATAAAAAATAAATATTTATTGAATTTATTTATTAATCGGTTGATAACAAGTTATATAATAATTATTAATAATAAAAATGTAGTAGGTCTCAACTCAAATGAAGGAAATTTAACTGTTAGGTGAAGGTTATATCAGATCCGATATCACATATGATAACTTATAATACACAGAGATATTGCCGTTTGCAAGCATTACATAATTGAATGAATCAAACATATCTATTACACGACTAGAATTAGGTCTTTAGAAAACGTGATACGAATCGCGCATGACTTGCCTTAAAGTCTCAATTCTGTCTGAATCTTACAAAGTGTTCGCTTGGGTGACTTTACTATTGAGATTTTGCTCTTTTTATTTTTTATGAGTCTGTCCTTATCGTCCTTTTGAAGTTTAAACACTTTTAACAATGTTTAACTTGTTTCGTAATGGTTATGGTTAACAAATAGTGCACCTTAATGCACTAATCAAAAGTTATAAAAAGTTGCTCTCATAAAAAATTATATTCCAATCCATTCAATTAATTTCAATCAAATATTTTGAATTTTTCAAAAATTGTTTCAATAGTTGAGCAAATTTTCAAAATGTTCAATTTCTGTTCAACTCTCTTTTAACTACCGCATTAACAAGAAGTTGTATTTAGTGATTTATAATTTCGAAATAAAAGAGAAACTACAGTATAATAAATTTGAGTTTTAATTACAGTAATAATTACTGTAAAAATTAAGATTTTATAATTATTCTACAATATTTTAGCTATGAAAACAGGTCAGCAATCATTTATTTAGTGAGCCTTAGGTGTGATGACTGAACTGCTTTCAAGAGAATTGCAATATTAAAAAACTTTATTCTTTCTCACATTTTTTCTCATTTATGGTCAAAACTTTTAATTTTTTGTGTAATAATAAAATGAATAAATACAATACCTAATATCTAAGTTGTATTTTGATTAATACTAAGGTATATGTAAGTAAAGCGATTGATTTGTTAATCTCATATAAACCCTTGATTGAATTGACAACTTTATAACAATTTAAGTACATAAAGCAATTGATTGCCTGTTTAGTTTACCTTATATTGGATAACAATATACTGTACAGTAAGTTACAGTCAAATAATTACATCAATAAATAATTTATATTAAATAACTTACAGTACCAACAATTATTCCTTTAGATGTTCGCCTAATAGTGTATGATATGGAAAACAGACACACAATAGCCATTCATAACTTGCCATAACATTTTACATTCAAATTTTGCAAAAAGTAAAATATCAGTAAAAACGAAATTATTTGAGATTAACATGCATTACATGCTAATTGACTTTGCAGTTGTTTCTCTTGTTGCTATTGATGATTCATTGTCATAGAGTGTAAGTAGTTATAAGTTTCTCCTAATGCACAATAAATTCAAATGAAATGTTTCAGAAATTTGTTAAACCCACTCGTGTTCGAGCGATAGCTTTGATGACAATACAAATTCAAATACAAGGGTTGACAGACTCTGGAAAACGAAGATCAGCGCAACCATGACTGGGATGTTTGAGTTGTATCTGAAATATTCTGCCAGTTTTGCCACAAACGCATAGCTTATATTGTAATTGTTTGTCATTATTTGATTCCCTGCTGTGGTCAACAACACCAGTGAATGTTTTCATATTTATATAAACGCCTTCTTTTGCGTCTAAAATTATAGACGAATTGATAGAGGAGAGGAATATTGAGGCGCCAAAGATATCAATCTTTTTACTTTCTAAATCGATTCCTTCGTTTCCTCTTATCTTAATTTTTTCTCTCGAATATATGCCTAAATCCTGAGTAGTCGGAGATCTTATTTTGTTGACATCTTTTGCTCCTCCGGGCAGTGATAGCGATGGTATCGATGGAATGGAAAGCGAACCAAAATCTATGGGGAATATTAGTTTTCCAGAATCTTTAGTTCTCACTTCAAACCCATTATCAGATGTGATTTGGATTCCATTGTCATTAATATTTATAGCAGAGGTTCCACTTTCTAGTATTAAGTCACCAGAGATTGAAGAAACTCCTATACAAACATATTAATCAATTTTTGATTTCTCATCTCAAACATGCAAACAAAGCGTCTAATTTTTGCAGAGTTTGTTATAATCTAATGTCTATTTATATGGAACTGACCGTTAATTTGATTTTTAGAGAGAATCACTTTATCGAGATCTACGTCTCCGTGAAATAAAATATTTTCATTGATAAAAGTCATTAATTCCATGTCAGGAAATAATCGCAATTTATAAATAATAGTTAAGTTAGTGATAGCGGTCAGTATTGAAATCACTAGTATTAAGACTACAAATGATACGAATCCGATCGCTTCCAATCCCTTCATTCCGACCTAATTTGGTGTTAAGCAAAACCATTCAATAAATTAATCAAAGATGTAAATCATGCAAATCAGGGCTCAGGTGTGGGGTCATATACCTTATCGCTTTTGGCCATTTCTGTTTGCATTCAATGCTTTCACAATTAGAGCTAAAGTTTTATTTCATTTCATTTACTTGACATTTGAGGCCTCAGACCATAGCAAGCCTTCATTCTTAAGTTTTATGGTTCTGGTAATGGGCGGAGCATTGAGTCGAGTGAAGCCTTAACCAAACTGACAATGTTTTGCACATGTCATTCAGTTCGTTCATCAAATACTTGGCAAATTCAAAATAATGTGAAAGACAAATATTTCGCAGAATACTATTTAATAGATAAATATACTCAACAAACACAATATATTTTTATATATTTTTTGACGAACTAATCAAAAAGTATTAATACGAATAATGATATGAACATCCAATGTCTTAGAGTTATGTAATATTTACAATTGTAATATTCACACATATATTGACTGTGAATTTATGAAAACAAAATTGAATAAAAAAATTAAACAAAAATCATTTGAATGCAGTATTTTTCAGGTGAGAGTGAAATCAAAAGGTTGAAAGTCTTTTCTTATGTTATTTGCGATATTGATTGCCTCCTCTTTACTCAAAGAGCACTGTTTCCAATCAATTTTGTCGACACAGTTCAGTATTAAAGGGTGCGCCAAAAGCTCTCTTCCGAGTTGTATAGGAAAGAATTCATTAGTTTTAATTCGTGTGAAGAGCTTTGCGTTTGTCATTTCTATATAAAAATAAGGCAAACCAGCATTTAAGACATCCTTCAATTGACAGTCCTCTGAAAGCTCATTGAACTTAAGGCCTCGCTCTTCGACCAGTTCTAATATAACTGATTTGATGTCTTGTGCTTTTGCTTGAGGTATAGGAACGACTTGTATTTGCAAATGAGATGATTTGAAGTTACGCTCAAAGAAGACAACTGACTGTCCCTTTGAACCAAAATAAGTGATTAGCGTTTCTTTAAATTTGTTCAACTCATTAGTGACGTCCTCGTTATCGATCTCAATGGTTGACCTCATGTGTTCGATTGGGAGTATTAAAAGATGATCGTCAGTGAGCCCTCCCTTAGCCATAGCCAGGTATGAGTGATCGCCAATCGATATAATCAGATGTTTCTCGACCTGAGGACTCGCCAAACAGAACCAACACGAGGACGGGTCGGTCTGTCTTTGCTTATTATTTCTAAACTCATTACTATTTTGTTGTCTTTTTCTCTTATTGTTATGACCTCTAAAAGACTGATTGTTGTCTTCGTTATGACTCAAATCATAGAAGAATTGAGTCGAATGTTCTGATGTGTTGACTCTGTTGTCACTATTTTTGTTGTCCATATCGTTATTGAACATGAGATCAATGAAAGGGTTTTCAGTGACATCGACGGGTTGTTTGACTAATTCGTTTCTGTCTATAACTCTCGCGGGAGTTATAGTGAAGGCGTACAGCCATTTAGCTTTACTTTTATTGCCAACACTTGACATAGATATGAATCGCGTGACATGTCTTGCACTCTCTGCTAATACTTTATGGTTTCTGTACGGATGCCTCTCATAGAAGGCATCATAACCACCAACAAAGTGATAGCGCGGACGTAATAATAGTGATAACTTTGACACTAATTCCGAACCCAACTCTTGGTTTTGTTGTTCTAATTGTTTTTGATGTCCGTCTGAATGACGGAATATATATTGAGGCCATTGACTGGTCAGCAAAATGTCAATTATTGCGGAAGAGCTTTGATGCGAGAGTAATAACGATTCGTAATCTTTTATATTAAACGTATTCTTATTATTAGTATTGTTAGAGTTGTTATCATTGGTTTGTTTTCCACTCAAATAAGCGATTCTGAGACCAGAACTTCCCGTAAGAATTCCTTTTTTGCCCAAATATGTAATGCCATCAATTAATTCAAAGCCTGAATCAAAGTCACTGTCAATTAAGTCTTCATTTCTATAATATTTAGTCAATCGCTCGTCAATTGTTCCCAATATATACACAGGAATTGACGGCAATTGAAGTGATCCGTGAATTAAGTCATTGTATTCCTGATCGCAATCAATGCCAAAGAATTCTCCGACACATAAAACCATATCAAAAGGGCCTGACTTTCGGTTCACTTGATTTATGCGTTCAAACAATTGCCGATATTTTCCCTTAACGTCACCGCAAACTAATATCTTAAGACTTGTTGAGACAGACATTCTCTCACTTATGAAAAATGTATTGTTTTTAAAAACGTGTTTATTCGCACAAAATTAAAATCAAATTGAAAACACTGTAAGTCTACATATATTTATATATACACTTAAATGGTTTCTTGAAAGTTGTTTTGTTGAAAGTACGGAAAGTACGACTCAAATGATTGACTTCTCTTTATTCAAAATCAATAAGGGCCATCCACATAACACGCACGCCTTTATGGGGGAGGGGGTAAATTGAATAACACGTGTTGTTATCTTATAAATTCATAAGATTACATAATTTTGAGTATATTTTTAATTTCAGTTAATTTAAAGATATAAAATTATATTTGTAAAATTCTGTTTTCAAATACAAGCTTTTATAAATTATTTTAATTGAATATTCCTTTTTTTATGGGGGGGGGTATGGGGGGTATGGTACATTAAAAGCGCGCGCACTATGCGCACAATTTCTTTTATTAAAACTTATTTAAAAATAATTTACTTATATTTAAAACAAATTTATTTCATTCACAGATTGTTAATAAAGTTAATATTGATTTTGAGAAAAAATTGTAATTAATACAGAATTTGATTGACTGTATTGTAATGTTCAATAATAATAATTGAATTAATTGTCAGACTTGTAGAGTAATATACTTTTAGCGCAATTCTTTCCAATCAATTTGACGTATTCTTTGATTTGTTGCTCTTCCTTATGAGACATTCTTTTGCGAAGTGATTTGCGAAACGACTCATATGTAATGACTTGTCTATTATAGAGAATCATAATCTCGCTCTCATTTATTTGTAGGCCTTCCCTATCGATCGCATTCAAGTCATCTTCAAATCTGCTATACTTCGAAACATTCAATTTTGGAACACATTTACTGATTGGATGCCATGAAAACGTTTCGGGACATAACAGGTCTGACGGCAAAAACTGGCCCTAAATTAATATTCAATAACAGCATTTGAAAAGTTGAAATCAATAGTTTTTTCAATAGTCGTTACCTTATATCTCATTTTAGGACACGAATGAATATAAAACCCCATATAATAGTACTTTAAGTTTGGGATAAATTGTTGCAATCGTTTCACTAAATGTATTTCTCTAAAAAACAAGTTTGTGTTAAGTTATCATTTGGTTGATCATTACTTATATTAATTATTGAATTCAAACTACAGGTGTGATTACCTCAGAGCAGAATATGTTCCAAGAGATAGGAAGTCATAATCGGGATCATAATAGAGGTAAACAGATGACACACAATTAGGTAAAACATCTAATACACCCACTGCTATAAGTTTGTTATCCAACCAGTATTGCATATGAAATGAGCCCAAATTGTTGGGCAAGTCTTGCTTTGTCTTACAGCCAAAATACTGATTCTAAAATTGAGTCAAACAATTAGCTCAAGAGCTCAACACATTCAACAGTAGCTCTCACTTCAAGAGGAGAGTCAATTAAAAATCTCTTATACTGTTTAGGAGTGCACTTGTCATCAGAATCTCCGTGTATTGCCATTTGATATTTCTTATAAACTTCATGACTCTCTTCAAAGGTTTCTTTATATTCAGGAGTAGTGGTCGACACAAATCTAATCTATTAATAAGAAATTAGTGGTGTTTTAGATATTATGAAGAGAACTATTAGTGTTATAAACCAAAAAATAATATAAACGTACTTCAAGTTTATGTGCATTATTTGAAGAGTTGTCACTCTCTATTACATAGTCTTCAATTGTTTTTATATGTTTTGCCATTTTATTCATCAAATCACTGTTCATAATATCTTTGGCTCTATTTTCATCACATTTTTCTCTTTCCATAATCTTTTTCAGCTTTTTCTCTCTTCTCAAAGCTTTAGCTTTAGTTCTCTTTTCAACAAATTCTGGTTTCATTGCAACACATTTTTGTTGTACATCACTATTCATCTCAATTTCTAATTTATCGCATTTTTTATTCGAAGAGACATTTGTTGATGACTTACTAGTAGTAGGAATAGTAGTCATAAGACATCCTTTAGTACTACAAAGAGTGCGTTCATCTAAATCTGGCTCAACAGTCATCAAATGGTTGTCTTCAGTGTTGTGTAATTCTGTTTCTCGTCTTTTTGATTGCTTTTCACCGGTCACTAAAAATTTATTGAATTTCTTCAATACTTTCTTTTGTGATTTTCTAAGTTTAAAGTTCATGGCATCACATCTTTGCGTTCGTTTGGATTTTGTTGCAATTATAGAGTAATAGTATTTACAAACATTTCAATAATATTTGCATTAGTTTTATATCATATGATAAATACCTGATTGTATACATTGGACAGCAGCTCTTCTCAAGAATAGGTTTATAACAATATTTTCCACTTCTTCTCCAATTCCTATCAATTAGATTCTGATAATTGATTGGAGACAAGGAGTGCGCCCACATTCCTGACCGTTATAAACATATATTTAATTATTAGTCAATTGAGTCTATAATAAGAGATATGATAGTCTCAAGTCTTACCGCAACGAAACTTACCATAATCTGAGTCGTGTTTAGTTCCCTTACAATAACCGCAAGAATAAGAGCCCTCATTACAGCCAAAGTATTCAACGATCCCATAGTCAGACATTTTGACGAAAACAGTCACTTTATCACAATTGTCATTACAGGTATCTATTACTTAAATTCTATTTATCACAAATCTGTCACAAATCAGATAAATATTTATAAATAGTTGACAAATCAATCAAATTGTTAATTATAGAAATAAACTCTCTAGTAACTCTAGTAACTATCGAATAAAAATTAAATCATTAATAACATTACTCTCTATAGGGAGAGGAGGGGTCTCGAGCGCAGTGTAACCGCCGAAGAACATATGTTAAAAATAGTGAAACACTGCAGAGGGGTCTAGAAATCTAAATTCAAGCGTAACGTTATTTAATAAATATTAACTTTAATAACACTAAAGGGATGGTATTCTAATCAAAACAATATATTTGTAGAATACAGAAAATAGTGTAATAAATTAGTGATAAAAGTATTTTGATATTAAATAGGATAGCAATCAAAAAATTGATATAAAAATATTAACTTAAAGTCTAAACCATTAAAATATAATGAGAAAAAAGAAAATAAAAGGGCAAAAAGGAGAGCCACCAATGGGGTTTGAACCCATGACCTATGCTTTACGAGAGCATCGCTCTACCACTGAGCTATGATGGCACTAACGCCAGGGGATGTTTAGCACATCATTTTATAAATTCATTAGTTTTAGTAACCGATAGAATTAATTGCTCTTCAATTGCTTTGTACCGTCAACTTTACATTTGTAGGGGTTTTAGATCCTGGAGGTTCTTATGGACAGATCCAACTCTTCATTATTAGTGGCTTTTACTATAAAGGGGACAAACCATGTATTGAAAGTACTGTTTAGTTTATCGACTGGAAGTGAAATGAACTCTACTTTTCTCATCACTAATTTGATATGAAGTCTTTTACTTTGGTTACTATTGTTTGAATGAATAATCAGTTTTAGTACTTTTAGATCAAAATAATAATTGCATTGATATTTAATAAAGAGAAACAAAACATGTCTATATGTTTAAGAATTCTCAAGTTTTGATAATTACATAACAATTTCCCGATAATAATAATAATTTAACAAACTTTTTGATTAACAAGATTTGATTTAAAAGAACAGAAACAAAATAAGCCATAAGTTAAATAACATTAAAAGCTTGATTAAAATACTGTTGAGATAGTTTTGAAGCAATTTAATGAACATTTATAAATATTGAACTATGAATTTGAGACTAGTTTTCGCGACATTCAAGCTCTTAATTTACTTATTAGAGTGTATTCATTACTACCATTTTATTTAATTGAGTTAATTATTATATTTATTTCCATTGAGACCACCATTGACTCCATTGACTCCATTGGTTCCGTGATTACCATTCTTTGCCGAAATGCCATTCTTTATAGTAATGCCGTTTCCATTTGCTTCAGGCAAGTGGTCGTGCGATGACTGCGAGGAATGTCGAAAACCCATTGGATATTTCGATTGCCATTTCCATGAGTGAGCGCACATATCCTTAAGTGTCAATTCTGGCTTCCATTCGAGTTTATCATTAGCTTTCTGAACATCGGCCCAAAGCTCGTCGATATCACCCAAACGTCTATCAGTTATTTTATAAGGAATACTAACTCCTGTTGACTCTTCGAAAGCGGCGACAACCTATTGTGCAGAGGAATAAGCAGTTGAGACATAAATAGCAAACACAAAAATAAAATCAAGAAATTGAATCGCAATCACATCAAGAACTGAATATCCTCTGCCGGCGCCCAAGTTATAGACGTGCCATCCGTTCCAATTCTGTTTCAGCATTTTGTCGAGTGTCACCACATGACCTTTGGCCAAATCCATTATATGTATGTAATCCCGAACACCCGTTCCATCAGTAGTCTTAAAATCGTTGCCAAAAATGTTAAGCCAAGGCCTGCGCCGAACCGCCACCTGAGAGATGAAAGGCATCAAATTGTTGGGCACTCCCTGCGGGTCTTCACCGATTTCTCCCGATTCGTGAGCACCGACTGGATTGAAGTATCGCAAGGATGTGACGCACCAGCCCTTCTCTGAAGCGCACAGGTCTTTAAGAATTTCTTCAATGAAATACTTGGTTTTGCCGTAAGGGTTGGTGCAGTTCCTTCCGATCGGATGTGACTCATCGATAGGCAAATAGCTGGGAATCCCATAGACTGTGGCTGAAGAGGAAAATATGAACTTTTTGACCCCATATTTCTTCATTATTTCCAATAGTGTAACAGTTCCGCCGACATTATTGCGATAGTAGGCGAGTGGTATCTGACACGACTCACCCACTGCTTTGAGTGCAGCGAAATGTATGACTGCATCAAATTTATAATTAGCAAATATGGCGTCGATCGCCTTCTCGTCATCGATGTCTACTTTATAAAACTTTATTAACTTTTTGCCAACAATTGATTCAACTCTTAGAAGACTTTCAGGCATTGCATTTCGACCATCACTTGTGGTTTCATCGGTTTCATCGTTTATAATAGCATTACTACAGTTGTCAACTACTATTACATCGAAATCACTCTTAAGCAGCTCAAGAACACAATGAGAGCCAACATAACCGGCACCTCCGGTCACAAACACCAAACTTTTCATTATTATATTGAGATTTTAAGAGAAAATAATTCTCAAATAAATCAAATAAATTAGTGATTAAAAAGTAAATGAATTATTGGACCAAAAATGAGATACTTTTAGAGGTAATAAATATTTGTGATCCGGTTCACAATCTTATAGAGAGTAAAAGTGAATGTTAGACCAATTCATATCTGTAACAAATAGAAGGCCGTGAACTTGATTTCAGACTAAAGTTGTGTACATTCACTTACTTTCACATCAATCAAAACAGTGATTGCGACTCATTAACAGGTTTTACAGGTTTTCACGCTATAGACACTACTCTATAGCTTCTATAGTACTGTATATTTGTAACAAATATTTGTGAGATATTTGAGACTTAACACTAATATTTAGCATACGTTTTGACAAATCATATGAATGATATGATGACACAATGATTTACTTTTCAACATACAGCACATACGATTCAAAACACGTCTTAATTCCTTCTAAATATAGTATCAAATTGTTTCATATCACAGGTGAAGAAGAGATGTTCGCAACAGCTGCTAATCAGATGTGAATCAATGCGTTCAATGCATTCAAATGTCATTCAATGAATTCAATGAAATGTGATGTTAATTATAAGTTGAATGACGTGAAGATCTGTTTTATCAATACATCAAAAATGAAAGTGTAATACGATTTTGGTGACCTCTCAACACATAAATTGATCGTTATTTCTACACAAATTCATAATTTGTATACAACAAGTGTGTTATGCTTTGTATACGATAGTTATGCGTTCACTCTAGCGCTTAAAAATGCATTTCATTTAAGATTATGAACACAATTAGAGTAATGATAGCTCACAATTAAGGGGCACATGAGCTTCATCTGTATAAATGATGAGCGCATACATTCTGACCCTTTAAATGAAAAACAAATATTGTTTATACATATAATAAATTCCTATGAAAAAGCATTTGTTTATGTTTATGAATGAGACAAAGATATCAGTTTTCAAGCAAACATTACTTTTTCACTAAAATACCATTCTATTCATTTTTTAAAATATAATTAGAATCACACATCACTTAAATGCATTAAAAGTAAATCTAAACTTTCATAAAATACATTAAATTAACACCAATTTAGATCAAATACAAGGTATAACATATTTCAATGTTAATTAAATGTATAGAAAACTAGAAAATGAATTGATATAAATGAGTCATTTCTATCGACAGCTAAAGAAGTACAAAATTGGTTCAAAAAACTATTTTATTCCGAATATAAATAAAAAGTTTTATTTTAATCTATAATTAAATACTAAATTAAAATATGATTGAAAATCAATAACAAGTTTGAGTGACAGTAATAACGAAACGACCCTTTTATAAAACACATGTTTGTTGAATACTAAACATTAAATTAAATGTGTATACGGTTTATACCATTGGTCTATATTATTAAAAAACTTCATTATAAGTAAATAAGTTATTTAGATATTTATGATTTGTAAATAAATTTTATCGATATTTAGGTTAAAAATTTATTACAATTATTGAAATGCAGTGGAAAATACCGTTTAGTGAATATTTGAAAAGCGATAAAACAAAAATACTTGAAATATCTGAGGAATATTCTAAAGAAGTGAACAAAAGCCAAAACACAAACAAATCAAATGAACTGCTATTAAAAGAGATGCCGAGTGAGCGCCAGTTATTTGAAGTACAGTTATCTGTGGCAAAAAGATTTCCCCAAATGTCTGACACAAATATTCAAAAGTACGAGAAGTTTGAAAAACTTATAACGCAATGGAAACCAGAGTCAGAGATCTGGCCCTTTGTCTACAACATTAGGTTGTTGTCGTTCTTCAACGGAATCACCGCTTTTTATATCAGTCACTGTTTCAGACGTTATTTCAAATTAGCGGACGGCAAAACTGCTTTCTTAAGTATTTACGTCCCATCCATTTGTATGCCGTTATTCTTCGGTTCATTTCTTCACGACGTTATAATAACCAAACCTATCAGTGAAGGCAGAGATGATTGCTCTATATGTGAGCGCCTCAAAGGTGGTCTCATTCAGTTCTCGACCTCAACCTTATATCCAATACTATTTTCGTCCATCTCTTCTATATATTTCGCCGACTATTTCAACACATTTCCAATACCTGATAGCCTTAAGGATAAAGTTTCGCGAAATTATTTCTATAACTTGTTGTTAAAAGCAATCAAAAGAAATCGAACCGGACTCACATTTGTGGGAATTTCTAATTTTTTATTTGCCTTCTATTTAACAGCTCGAGAACAAGAGACCATTCAATTCATGTATTTCTCTCTTTTACAAAAAGAATTTAATAAAATAGATAGAAATAGAAAAGTAGAATAAACTTTTCTCAATCTTAACATTTTGTTTAATTAAGAGATAATTTACAACTTTTGTAAATATATTTATGTTTGCGATGTTTACAAATAAAAATATAATTTCAAACCTCATAATCAAGATAATGAAAAGGGTTACCAAAAACATATATTTATAGATATACTGAACTCTTTTTTATCTTAAATTAGCTAAAAGTTGAAAATCAAAAAAGTGAGAGAATCTGATTTGGTTTGAAAACTGATTTTTCTATTAAATCTATTTATAAATAAGTGAGAAATTGCATTTTCATAAAGTAAAAAAAAACTATTCAATGAATTGTCAAATTATTAAATTGATTGCATTTAATATAAATTAACACGTTTTGTATAAACTTATAATTTTTGTAAAAATTAGTCAAAACGTTAAGAGTCGAAAACGTATAAAAGAAATTTTAAATTATAAAAATTAACACTAAAAACACGATTAATTAAAACATATTATAATTTGGAACTTAAAAATGGAATTTGTTTATCATCTGATGCTAAGTCACCAAAATCGAGGCCATACAAGACTAGTTGCAGTATTTTATAATAGAGACGTGCGATCGACCACTTCTCGAATAGTTGACTTATGTATTGTTCGTGATCTTCAATCTTCGACAGTTTGACACAAGCGTTATAAAGAAATATACCGTTCAGACAATAATAAGGTGTGCCTTCTTTTAATGGGAATCCGAGAACAGAATTAATGAAATTTATAGTATGAAGACATGCTTGAAATTGTGAGAAATAGTGGACAATTCTGGGCTCAAACTTATCATCGGGTTTTAGACCAACACATAATTGGATCCATTTGTGGTCAGTTCTCAAATCGCGACGACTATAGAATATAATGCTTAATATGAGAGCACCAATAAATGGTTTCCAATCATGTTCTTTGCTTTTCGAAACCCAATATCTCATAACAATAATAATAAAAGTCCAGCTGTCGATCATATCTGTTTCTTCACACCAATCAAAGAGCATTAGCGAAACTTTACTCCTATTAATAAAAGACTGACTTATATCCAGAATAGTCATTAACATTACTTTTCTTTGTTCGATATCCAACTTTCTAACAGTGCTCAAAAACGGCAATTCTTGTGTATCAGTCACGTAACGAAGAGGTATCACTTTGTCCTCACTTCCATCCAAACCATTGCGATTTAGGACTTTAATTGGTGTCATGCCATCGATTTCAGTTCGCAGAAGACCGTAAAGAAATCTTCTGAGGCTTAAAGTGCAGTCAAAACTGGACGGAAGAGAAAAGTCTTCTAATTGAGGATAGAGAACATGCGTCTTCATTTTGACGATATTCATAAGCGATGGTCTTATAATCCCTTTTTGGTATTCATGGAGAAACCATTTGGGAAGTACTAACTCGTTGTCCCCTTCGGCCAACTTTTTCGATTCACATAAACTACTTTCTGACACAATATTAGAATCCTGAAGAAAATAAGTCAAATCAACATCGCTTCCATTCAATGCGTATTTCTTCATCAAAAGCCTAATATTTGCTTCACTGATGCTTTCATTGTCTTCACATTTGAATGATATGAACTGTTCAATAGCTTTATCCAGACTTTTACCTCTCAACCAATTAAGCAAAATATGGAAATTTTCATGTCTGGCATTGTCGTGAACTAATCTCCTATTCATCTCACAATCTCTTGTGCTTTTCCAAAGTTCTTGATATTGAGAACAACTTATAAAATGGTTTTCCATTATTGTGGCAAATAATGGGATCACTTCTCTCCTTAAGCCGCTATACTTATTGAGTAAGTTTTGGATGTGATAGCGCTTGCATATGAAGGACCAGAGTTTGTCAGTTTGGTTATAATGCAATTGAAATCTAATCGATCGAAGCATTTCGAATTGTATTAACCCGTATTCGATATTCATTACAAAAAAATCATTTTTGTTTGACATGAGCGGACACTTTAGTTTGTTGGCCAACTCAACCATTTGAGTCAAAGTCTGCGAATAGGTCTGAATGATGGTAACGCCAGACTCACGCATGACTGATGTGAACACATAATTAGCAAGAGTTGGTGATTGAGTCTTACACTCATAATTGTCTCTTTTAATCTTTCGAATCTCTGCGATCCTATTATCAAAGCATGTCTTGTATTTCTCAGGATTGACAGTTCCGTCGTAAACAATGATTGGCTCGATTTTGCATATCTTAAGTCGTCTCAAAATCTTTCTGATGTATTCTGCATAAGTTGGATAATCGGTAGAATAGATGTAATCCTTTTGCTGAGCACTCGACAGGCGATATAGTAGTGATTGTAATCCGTGTCCGTCTATAAGCAATTTTGTGTCACGCAATTCATAGACTGTCCTTAAATTGCACTTTGAATTTATGAAAGAAGAAATACCTTTGATTACCATTCTTTCAATTCTTTAATTTTGATTTGAACTTTCTTTGCAATAAATAGTTTTTTAATGTTAACAGATTTGTGATTGTATTTAATAATATATAGTATTAGATTAGATTTGAAATAAAGATCGCGCGCCTTCATTGTTGTTAGCACTTAATGTCTTACACAGGAATAGTTATGTTATTAGAAAGCAAGGGATTTATTCCAACATTTTATTAGTTTAAAAGCAATTTAATTCTTTAATAAAATTACAGAGTCATGAAGATGTATTAATTTTATACTTTTTGTCATCTTATCGGAAAACAAAAGGTTCTTTCAACAAAAGTAATAACGCAATGGATATGAATATTAGACTTGAGTTGAAATATACAGTTGACTACAATAAGTGATTGGGTATTTTACATAATATACGGGTTAGTATGCTCTACATTTTATGCGATTGTAGAATAGGAAGATCATCATTATATAGAACATCGGTTCTCAAACTGCCTTTTGCGGACCACTAATAATTTTAACATTAAGCTCTATGTGAATCACTTGATCAATTATATGCAAGTGGTACGCGAGGTAAAAAAGTTTGAGAACTACTGATATAGAACATAGGTGCCAAACTGGCCGCGAGCATGCAAAATTATGCCCGCGAAGACTTAAAACCGTGCCGCGACTACTTTGAAAAACCTAAGGTGAAGGTTATGCCCAAAGCAAAATAAAAAATTATTATTTCTCTTAAACTGTAACAAAATATGGTAAATACAAAAAACTATAAAAAAAAATGTTTGCCTTAAATCAGGCTTTAAATTAGTGTTCAGTAAGAGAGTCGAGACACTCGAGTCTCGCTCTACAGTTGTGGCTCACAATCTCTATCGAGTGAAGAAAAGACTCTCGAAATTAAAAATTTTCAGGAACGAGAACGAAATTAAATATTTTAAATTGAATCATCAGTGTCTCAAATAAAAGATTTCAATAGTGTTCAACATCAATATTGTGAAAATATTGATTTCATTTATTAACTTAAAAATTAATACCCAAAGGATTTTATAATAATCTAAAATAGTGTAGAGCAAAAGACAAGCTCGAGCTTGAGCTTGAGCTGAGCTAGCTTGTCCCAGCTCAAGCTCAAACTCGGGTATTTCAATATAAGCTCAAGCTCAAGCTGATGTTAGTAAAGCTCAGCTCAAGCTCATAGCTGTGAGCTTGGTGAGCTTAAGTGAGCTTCTCTTTTAACTAAAACCAGTTAA
>JAUJYT010000243.1:0-23296 GCA_033996565.1 Nanhermannia nana
TAGATTAGTGGCAGGAATTGAAAACATTTTAAACGCTATTTTTGAAACCATGGAAAAATATTACTGTTTTTGTCAAAAAATTAATTAAATAATATCTAAAACTTTAGATATTGACTCCAAACTTAAGTAATTATTAACTTTGTTTGAGCAGAAATATATAAATTTGTCACAATTTTTGAATAACAAAATTCTGAAAAATATTGATTATCACAATCATTGACATTTTGACTATTAATTATTAATAATTTACTGCGAGTTCATATAATTGTTTAATATTAATTTCAATATTCATTAATATATCCACCACTGAATCTAATCTAGTTTCTAATGCTTGTTTCAAAATGGTATTCAATTGATTCCTGACTTTTTTCATATCGTACTAATTTTTGACTTGTCTCTATTGATGAATTTATAACTAATGTTAAGGGTTTTTAAAAGAATTACAACACTTTTCAATATGTCCGGCTTTTTACCGGCCGGCCTGAATTTTGCAAATCCGGCCCCGGCCTCATAATTTTAAAAATGCACAGCTCTACTGTACAATTCAGACTCTACTGGACAGCTCTATGTTAGACTGCACTTAACTGGTTTCGAGTTTCGAAAAAACCTCCGGTTCACCTGCTTTGGATGTGACCACTAAAATAAATCTATTTAAATAATATTTTAAACCCTAAATCCTTATAATTTATTAAATATTATATAAAGAACAAAAATAAAGCTAAAAAAGCCTAAAATATTGCATTAATTTCTTATATAAATTTATGGCACATTTTAATTGTAAAATATTTATAATTAATGAACTCATTTAACAGCATATATCGATTTATATATATTTATAATAAAATTTTAATTATATTAAGGAACTATATTGTGTGTTAGCCATTAAAGTAGATTTGCCTATAATTCAGTTTTTAGATAAAGGAAACTATAAGATAAAAGTTTGATTACTATGTTGTCTGTATTACATTTATATTCAATATTTAAATATTTAATAATAAATAGAATCTGTTTTATAGTAAGCAATTTGTGAGTAATAGTTTGTGAAGTTCTTCAAAAATGTTCTACTCTTACACTTGAAGTTATCATAATTATGATAGAAATAGTTTTGAATATCGCAAGAGTACAAAACATTGATGAACTGTAAGAATATTAAGAATTTGTTGTTATATTAATTGACTAGAGAGAGAAAACTGCAACTCTCACAACAATAAAGGTTTAGTTCATTATCAACAAAAAGTTTGTTCAAAAAGTTATTTAAAAAACAACATATTAACGAATGGGAAAGTTAGGAGAAAATTATGTTACAAATAAATGACAGAATTTAAAGCAAAATGTTGTGCAAAATCGACAAAATCAAGAGCTTTTGTAATTTGATGTAACCTTAAATCAATTAATAAATGATTGTTATATTGCATTTGATCACAATTCTTGATATTAATTAATTGCATACTTTAAACCATCAATAGTTTTAACAAAGAGGCACTTTTAACAACTTTTAATCATAAGTTATTATAAACGTTGTCTTCCTGTATACACATTAAAAAAACTTCAGCTGCACTTTGAAGGGCTTCTATTTTTCTCATCTCAACGAAATATAAGTCCATTAGAGTATAATTCCATTTCACAATTAATTTTCAATTATAATTGATTCGATCGTTGCTGTTGTGTTGGATTCGCTGCCATTACTTTATTTACAAAGTTAACAATAGCAGAGGCCGGCTGTTCGGTCTCGAACTCTGCAAATATATGGCACTGATTGTCTGTTTTGCTGCCTGTCTTACGCGCAACAAATCCAAAGCATATGCTGTAAATCATTTAAATAGTTATTAGTTAAATGCATTTTATCGAATAATTATATTATCATTGAATACCATTCGCCTGACGGTGGAGGAGTTCCCTCAAACTGATGGCTCCATTTTCTGCAATCAGGATCTATTCCACAAAAACTGACAGAAATGAGTGGATAGTGCCTTCTGAAGAAAAGTCTGAAATGAAAGAATAGCTCAATTATTACATAATTTTAATAATTCATTAGTAAATCTCATGTCAGAGAATATATAAATAAAATCTATTTTTAAGAAATATTTTGTGCTTTTATTTTAATTCTTAAAAGCTTGAAATACTGCCCTATACTGATGTGCTCTTCAATTAATTATTTTAGTAATTGTAAAACATAATGATTGAGTTGAGATTTATGAAAATTTATGATTATGAACATGTCTTTATTCTAAACTGTCTTATAAATCATACCTATGGTTGTTATCAGTGAGAGTAATTCCTTTTGAGGAGACTTTGAAATGTACAACTGTTGGGGCCGGTTGTGGTCTCATAGCCATGAGTTCGTTAACGGCCTTTCGCACAGCTTGCGGTCCAGTCAGTGATTCCATGTCAACAGTAACCAAATAGAGTACATTACAAGCGGCTCCTTCTGATAGTATACTTCCAGGCGAATCACTCAATAAGTTATTAATGGTCGGATCCATTGATGTTTCACCTGAAAGGTCAGACTCTGGTATAATTAGTTTAGACGGCAGAGCCATTGCTGTGATAGAATGTTGATAAACCAGTGCAGATAAACTTCCAAATGTCGGTTCATTTGGACACCCTTTAAGCCGAACTCCTTTATTGGTTGGCTCTATAAGGAAATGGCGCACCAGTTCGCTCGAAATGTCCCCTAAATTTATATATTTTAAGTAAAAATGAGTAAAAATGATGTCTTGTAAATGTAATTAATGAGAAGCACCTGTTTTCGATTGGACATTAGGTGGCGGAGTCGCGACTTTGAGTGCTAAACCAAATGCACCGGGAAATGAACTGCTGTCGCGCACAACAAAAGTACCACTGGGTTTGTTTTTCAACATATTTATAGCTACAATTTTAAATTTAATGGTTAATAGTTTTCTTAATGATAAGTTATGGCATATGTTTATCAATATATTTGTCGAGTTCTGTTACCTTCTTCTCTGGATATATTGGGTTTATACCAATAACTAGAGGTGTCTTTTACGAAGAATGGGTGTTGTGTTATCACTTCTGCATCATTTAGTGATAATAAACTTGATCTCTGAGATTGTCCAAAATAGACTGAACCTCCCGGTGAACTGTGTCCAGACGTGCGGTCACCGAAACCATCTCTGGTTTGTCCAGTTGCTGGTGAAGGACTTTGGGTTCCTTTCCTGTAAGAATAATTGATTCGTTAAATGAATATAAGTTACATAATATGAAATAAAGTGCAATTACAACACATGAAAGACTGTTATTAAAAGCATAAAATAGTAGTAAATGTCTTTCAAGAAATTGAAGCAGAAAAGTATTTTCGAATATTTTATTTAAGAAATACGCCAAACATATAATTATGAACCTTTGTAAGGGTGGACTTCTTGATTGGTTCACATACGGTGTACTCGGATTGTATGGAAATCCAGGCGTCGACGGTCTGTCAGAATTGCGACTCGGACTACCGGGAGGACTACTACTACTAACAAATGATGGCGACCAAGAAGTCGACGCTTCAACGGTAGCACTCTTTAAATAAAGTTTTAATGAATAAATGATATTCAAAATAAATTATTGGGCAAAAGAACATACTTTATAAGCAGGAGTAGAATGTTTGGGTCGTACAGAGTCTACTTCGTCAACGTTTTGTGATTTCATGAGTAAACCCGTTCTTCGAAGTGATGATTGGGGATCGTCTCTAGCGTTAGGCATATAGACGTGATGTTGACTATAAGGATATACAGTTCCGTATAAAGAAGAAGAACCAACAATTTGTTGAGGAGTTGTGCGCCTGTTAGAAATGTCTTCTTTGGCTTCTTGATGGGCGCGTTTCACAGCGACAAACGGTCGTTCGCGATCATAAGAAGCATCAGATCTCTGGCGTTGTAGTGGCCGACTAGGAGTTTGCCACTCAACTGGATATACATTTTTGCTCGAAGTTCTTATTGGAATAAGTGGTGAAGAAGAAGAAGTACTGATTCCACGCGAACTGGTCTGTGATGCATAAGGTCTGTTAGCGGTTCCATTAGTTGCAGATGTGTTTATATGTAGCGGTTGAGAATATGGCGGTGAAGACTCTCTCGAGGAATCTTCAGAAGGGATTCTTTTGGCGACACTGCGAAGCTCTGCCATAAGTCTTTGTTCTTTCCAATGCCTTTCCTGTAAACTTTTTCCTTCGTGTTTAGACCTCAACTTAAGTTGTTGTCTCTGAAGCCATGTTAATGGTGTTCCGTCTTCGTCCTGATATGTCGACGACGCATAATCACTAAAAACGTCGTCCATTTCTCTGCTCACACGGTTTGGCACTTCGTTTTCAGTTATATAAGCTGTAGATTCGGAGAACACTCTTCTCCTTTGAATTGCTGGAGAATTAGCGGTCACTCCATAAGAAAAGGGTTGACTACCAGATGAAGTGTGATATAGTTTCCTATCATCAGAAGTACTATAATTTATAGGTCTCGTCAAAAATCGCGTTTGTATTATCTCTGGACTAGTTGTTGGGCCTCCGCTTCCGTTCGATATTTTTTGGGGAGAACTGTATTCACTTTGTCTATTGCTTACACTCGTAGAGGTTGGTGTTATTCTCATGATTGACGAGTATTTGTCATCGGCTGGCAATAAGCTTTTGCTTAGAGGTGATGTTGGTTTACGCGCAGAACTTGGATGGTCTGGAAATGACTGAATCTGTTCCAACATTCCACTCAAAAGCTCATCCAATGCTTTCTGTTCAAGACTTGTGGGCTTGTTATGAGTTTGGTCTCCAATATTGTGGTGATGATGGACTTCAACTTCTACATTGATCGGCGACGGAAAGCCACTCGAACTTCCGTTAGTGTGTGGGTGAATATGTGGATGAGTGTGATGGTGTGGATTCGCTGATACTGTAGACGATATTCCAGAATCAATGCTTATAGTGTGAGGTCCGTCATCACTGGTATTGTCTGCATTGCCACCATTTGGTAATAAGAAAGTCACCGGAGATTTTTTGCTTCCAGTCTTTGCAACAGTTGCGTAAAGACTACCATCGATTGGGCCGTAAGTATGCGAAGGGTTGTTGAGCTCGGCTGCGAACGCTTCTAAAAGCGCATCAGATTTGTCTTCAGGAGTTAAGTCAAAATTTTCATAAGAGTCCCACTTGACTATAGAATCATGAAGTGCTTCATCACTGATAGGAGTTATTGCATCGCTCGCCGAACCGTTTTGTGGACGAGATTCTGGCGAACTATTGAATAAAAACTCAATGTATCCGTCATTAGGAAAACGAGAATCAGTTATGGCGTCGTCTAATTCGTCTTTATTGAAAACTAGTCTGTCGTGTTCGAGAGTACACGTATGAAATTGAATGCGAAATATTGTGGCTCTTCCCGGAGGGCTCTGTTTCTTATGATAGCATTTTATTATTATATCACCTCTTAATTGAAGACTTGGTGTTAATAATATCATTATTCTTCGCGCTCTACTATCAGAAGCCAAATAAATGCCAGTGGTGTGGATGGGTTGCATTCCTTGGTATATCTTAACGAATGGACGACAACCACCCTTTTGATCAAAGTTTGGGATTCCGTGAACAATAATGTGATGAAGAAATAACGGATTGTTATTCATTTTGATTCCACCAGAAAGAAGACCAGAGAAGTATTGGACATACCTTTAATGGTAAGTCAATGTTAATGAACATTATAAAAAAAGTTAATCAAAATTGTCTGAATTGATGAAATGTACCTCTTTTGTGAGGGTTGCATGAATTGAGCCAATTTGTCGTCATAGAAGCGCTTCATAGCGAAGCGATCCAATGCCTGGTCAGCTGTGGCGCATATATTCGTGTAATGCATGAACGCTGAGATCACAACACCAGTTCTTCCGTTATCACCTTTTGAATGAATAACAGCCACGTGATGACTGTCACACGTAAGCCAGGAATCAATTGCTTTGCATATAGAACACAGTCTCTCGAGCGGTGGCGCCAACTTAGGAGGCCAACCAAATTCGCAAATATTGGGATTCAATTTGATGAGATCGTGTCTCTTCTCACTTAAATTAAAGACCATATATTTGCTCTTGTGTTTGGTGCGTAACATCTGAACCACTTCTTTCAAGTTAGCTCTATATGTGCCACTCGTGCCCGACTCGGGAAATGTTAACACTATATATCACATTAGAATAAGTAAATGATACAAATCTTATACAACTATTTCATACACTTACCAATGATACGTTCGGTTACGTATGTCATATCCATGACGAAAGGCAGTGAAGATGACGACGCTTTAAATGAATTTGTCGTTCGAATCGATCGCTTATCGCTATGTAATAGTTTCGTAGAGTTTGGATCAGTCGGATAAGGACTTGATGGAAATGATGTCAATCGTAATGGTTCGTGATTCTGAACAAAGATAACAAATAATCACTTTTCAGAATTACTTATTCCTAATCATCAGAATTTTATGCTATAAAGTTTATGACTTATTTGACAGTTAACACAATTATTCACCATTTTTGGTGTGATTTTGAAAAGTTCTCGAAAATATTTAGTACAGCAAAGAGTATACCATCAAAATGAGATATGTGACTGAGCAATAACTTGTAATTTAATAAATTGAACTAATGTTGAACTATGTTTAGTTAATTATAGAATATATAGCCTATTAGGTCCAGATTAGGTCAAGGCTGTAACAGTTTCATATCAACCACATTAAAATCAAGCATAGCTTTTGTATATATATTAATAAAACATAAACTTATTCATCAATACCAAAAACTGAAATTATGACAACATTATGGTTTATGAGGTAACACTATTTCTAACACTTCTATACTTTGGTAATAATATCTGCATTTCGTTAAAGTGCTTGTTAAACATTATCTTATCGAATTCGAACTTATCGTAAATTATGTAAACTCTACTTTAACTATGAATGCCATAAAAATTTTATGAAATTTTTTCTTCAATTTTGTAATAATATAGGCAAATAAATTGACCACAAGTGACAAACTCTTTAATCTTTCGAATGATTTCTATCTTGTAAGTTATACTCGTATAAGAATCTTAAGATAATTTTTAATTTTCGAGCACTTAAAACAACATATTTAAAAATATTTGACGAACACTAGTGTAAGGCAAGAAATTGTTTACGTTACTGATCAAAGGGTTCTTTCATACAATGCTAATCTTAATTTAGAAATTCGTCACTTTATGATCAAATGAAGTGAAAAGTCTTTATTTATTTAAACGCAATTAGAAGTGTGAAAATGATGTTTATATTACAGAATATTTTAAAGAAGCCATTGCTTTAAGACTTAAAATCATTGGTACGAAACAAATTGAGGTAACTTTTAGATTAAGGAAATGCCAGTTTTGTTGTTATATACACAATAAGTCACATCGATGTAAAATAACGAGTGGGTGGTCTACATTCTTCGCTAACTTGTTAGAGAAAAATAGCATTTGATTAGTTTTGTTCTGTTTGGGATTTGGCCCAAGGCTTAAATGGTGACAAATAGAAACAAATTCGTTTACAAGAATGCAAATATTATTATAATTGTATTTTTTGACCCAACAGTCTAGCAGTCAAAATATCTTACTTATTATCGAATACATCTCCGCAGATAAGTATGTAATACTATGACATTTATGTTATAACTTAGTTTATACGTTGTATACAAATCTGTAAAACTTCCATAAATACAGTGAAAAATGCACTGAAGAGAAATAGCACATCAAATGGCACTTTGCCAACTGAAACAAGTTTGCTTATTGTTAAATACTGCTTACATGGCTTACATGACAGTTCCTTAAAGTTAAACTCAATCTAAATGTAAACACAAGTTTAACTCTATTTTATTTAATTTTATTAAAGCATACCTTTTAGAAAAGTTGAAAAATAAATCATTAGCTCATCTCTACATCAGATATGAATTATAATGAGATATCATTAAGTAATCATTTAATAAAGTAATTTCTGTGGTTTTTTGAAAGCTATTCGCAAATCATATTTTACTATAATTTGTAAATTAAAGATGAGCTGCAAAACTACTTTTTTGATGATATAATATTTCATCATTAGCTCTTAAGTCATATCTAAAAGTTGAGTTCTTTCCTTCTTTTAATGAAGGCTACAATAAATATGAGAAAATTATTTTTCATATCCAACTTTACATATGAATAGCATCTGTTCATTAAATTGCTCTCTAATCATATTGAATGCGGACGCAAATGATTCAGAGAAGAGCAATAAAAGTTATATTGTAATGACCTCACAAACAATGATAGTCTACACTTTCTTTCGTCTTTATTGCCATCCAACTAATGGCCTATTATGTGGTTTTTATAATAGACTCTCATAATAAGTCAATTAATTAAGGAGAAGACTAAAAGCAACGAAAACGCAGGCGAAAAGTATCAGATATGTCGTATACTCTTGGCTTCGACTCTTCCTGACAGTTATTTAAGCTGTTTTTGTTGAAATGACTAACTTTTGTAAACAATATTATTGTTTTGTATATGATATCTATCTCTTACCGATTCTCTATTAATTTCGATAGACTTGTGTAGAGGTGTCAATCGGTTTAATTGGCTGTCCCGAAGAGAAGGTGCAAACGTTATCTAATAAACAAAAAACTATTATTTAACTGATAATTTGTTTGAAATGATAGTCTGCAAAATGCAAAACAAGTTGCAAAGTCTCAAAGTTTAAAAACACAAATCTCTGCCTATAGAAAGAACAATCCATTATCTGTCAGACTAAACATTCATATTATTGTTTATCAGCATTACATTTAGCATTCATGGAGTTAACAAGTATTTTGAGCGGATTCAGAAACGGGTACCAGAGATTCAGCACTGGTTTAAGATTTATTACTCAAATATGAAAAATAGTTGCAAAACATGTCAATTCATTGAAATTCAAAATTTAATATTTAAGTAAACTCTTAAGTTTAAATGTATTGAACGATTTAAATAATTTACTTTTTTAGTGTAAATCGATTGTTATCTTTTGAATAATAAGTCAGAATAAATACTGTACATAGATATCACTCAATAAGTTGAATCAAATAAACATTAATATACTGCATAACTATAAAATTAATGTAAAAATGTTATTATCTAACATACAGTATCTAATACAGAATCTAATACAAAATCTGTATTTGAATAATATATAGAATAAATAAATTTTCATAATTTATTGAAAAGTTCAGATATGAAAACCATCGCTATTCAGTTAAAATGAGTACTAATGTATACATCACACCCTTTAATGTGGGCTAAATTTAGATTTTATATAATAAAAACAAATATTTCTAAATGAGTCTCATTTTGTGATGATTTGAAAATAGCTCAAAAATATATATACTTTAGGTTTTACTTAAATTCCGGAAACTCCCGGAATTAAAACAATGAGAGAACAGGCATTTGCTATTCTTAACATAGGACTCAACAATAAATCACAAGATTATGATGTGATTGTAATCTCTGACTGTAAAGCTTAAAATCTTGTGGAATCCACAAATCATCAACAAATATTTGTAACGGTTAACATTTTTTCCATAAATATTAATCTTTAGAGAAGATTAAGGAGAAATTTGTCAAAATATGGTTTAGCGTCGAAATAAATGTATTCATAGGATATGAGTCTTGAGAGTTAATAATAACAATGTAGAGGATCGGTCTGTTTTATTTCAATTCAAAAGTGAGTCTAAGGCAAAAAAAGATTGCATGTGAGCGAAGATAAACGCGTCGAAGGATCTCAAGCAAAAACTAAGCACATGTAGTATTAATGACGCATACAGTGTCTGCCTTTTCACGGTCCATACTTCTGAGGACCAATTTTTAAAAAACAAGACAACTGGAGAATCGACTTTTTATAACTATACTTTATAACCATAAGAATAACTTTTTTATTGAGCTTAAAATTCTTAAGTATAGCCTGGAGTGCAAATACATGATTGGCGTCTATAAAGTAGACAACTTTCATATTCAAAAATAGATATTTCTCTTCTCCTACACATAAAATAATTGGTTCAAAGTATTGACAAGAATCTCATCTCATCCCAAAAATGACAGAGGAAAATATGAATCTTGTTTTATAACACAGTCATTGCAATCGAAAAAGTGCGTAATGATTGTAATAAAAATAAATTACTACTAATTCAATAATACAAGTCAATGAAAATAATAGTATATTTAATTTTAGAGGACTTAGGTTTTGCTTTAAAATAATATGTCAGGCAATGAAAAAACAAATTCTCGAAACTTTACAGCTCAATGGCTTCAAAACTAATTTTTAGTTTCCTAAATAAACAGTGTAATAGCCAGTGGATGGGCCGGCGGGTAAGTCAAAGTAAAAAAAACTATGATATTTATATTTTACTGAATACCAAATATCTATATTTTTATAAAATTTTTCAAAAAAAACAAATGCACTCCAAGGCTAAAACAATTCTTTGCAACTACTGTTTTACTAAAAATTGAATAAATTTCTTATACGAGTCCTCCTAAGGGTTATTATATGAAAGTGATCAGTTGCAAGTAACGGACCCCGCTAGTATTGTAACGGGCGGGCAAAAAAATCTAGACTTAATTCAATTTCCATTTGATAGAATTTAGTAATGGCTAAGTATATGAAAATTTTGAATTTAAAACTACATTATATACAAAATTAAGGGGTATTCACGAATAACGGCTAAATGTGATTTTTCTTCACATTTCCGGATCCGATTTCGGACACTCTCTAAAAAAAGTGTGACAACATTCGGGTCAACTTTACTGACACAAAGCCTAATAATATTTTGGAGTTGGTTATTGTTTTCCGCTTTCCAAACATTCTTGTAAAAGAGCCCGCAAAGATATCCGGAAAATTGTTCGATTGTCGGCATTGCGGGACATTTGTATTAATTGCGATATTCGTATAACAAAGTCATACCATAGAAAGTAATGGTAAAAAATTAATAAATGTCGTATAATCACAATTTTGTAGTTTGGATCATATTCTGGTGACATTTCTTGAAGTATTTCTTGATATTTCTCTTCCATAAACAATATCTGACCACATTTGGAGAGCAATTATGATTTTGGGCAATGTTTGACATGTTTTTGTTATCAAAATATTAATGCTATTCAATATTTTTTAACTTAAATGTGACGACCCTTTCAAGCAGTACCTAAATTTCTAAAACCATAATTAACACAAAATTAATTCTAAACAAATACAAATCATATCGATTATAGCCTAATATGTGACCTTTAAAATGGCATATCATTCAATAAAAAATATTCATTTTAAGTTACAATTTTCATGCGATAAAGTTTAGATTTTTTTTTGCCCACTCGTTATAATAAAATGTAACTTTGATGTTCGAATTTTAACTGTTTAATAATCATTTTTTTTCAAAGGCTTAGAAAATTTTATTTTAAAAGAACTTACGAAATACAGAACTCATTAAAAGGAAATGAAATATTAATATTAGTGACAAAATTTTTTCTGTATTTTACAAACAAGTTTTGTTTGATCAAAAAGTTGAATATAAGTTAATTTGAGCTCTCTGTGAAATAAGAAGCACAAAATATTTGATGCCTTAGTTACATATCTGTATATCTAAAGTCAACTAAACTTTCCAAAAGCAACTTAAGGTTAGAGACTCAGCCTCGCTGACGAGTTCGTGAGTTTGTGCCCAAGTTATAAAAAATGGTTCTTTTGAGTCATTATATTTATGTCTTGATCTTAAACTAAGACCAAGTGTAGGACATGTATAATGTGCTAATTTACTGCTGGAATTAGGATGAGTTACAACTTGAGTTCATGCAGTCTTTAGAAGAAATGCTAATATTTTACAAAATAATGTTTAAATTGAATTTTCATAAATAGAAATATTTTGATTAAACAGTAAATTTTAATTAAAAACTCAGTCATGTTTTTAATAAAATTAATACAACATTAAGGACTCAGACCATAAACGTGTGTTACTGAAAAGCTTAACTTATGGTCCAAAAAATAGTTTTCCTCGTTTCTTAAAATACACCTCATTTGTATATTTCTCACGTATAATATATTTAATTTTGAAGTTTGAGTGAACGCATCCCTATAATAATTTAAAGCTGTCTCTGTCTCGCCCTATAACTTCATGATTAAAGAGCATTGAAGTCAAGGTAACATCAACTGATATTTCATGAGTGCATTAATTCCATAATCAGTCTGTTGAGAGGATGTAAACTAACTGAAAGCTTGTATACTAACTGTGAGTTAATTCATGGGACTTAAGGTATAGATTGTATTATGAAATATACCCTATTAGTTAACTAAAGAAACAGATGCTAACGAATCAATTGATCAAAACGCTGGCAATAATATAGTTCTTAGCATTAAACTAATTTCATAACGAGTGTGCAGCACCTGTCAAAGTGGCGAAACTATACAGACAATTAAACTTTATGAAATAATAACCCAATTCATTAATAAGAATAATACAGCACAGAAGAATTCATTCAATATTAATGTGTATAATCGCTATTTTAAAGCTCATGTACAGGCACTAAACATACCAAATATAAAGATTAGTTATTATATTCCGTTTTCTAACCGGTGTTGACAAGAAGTGATCAAATGATTGATCGATTCATTCACGTCGGAAACACCTCGAAAATTACTTATATAATTAATAATGAAAGCATATATAAGACAAAATAGATTTTTAAAGCAGCAAATGATTTATGTGTAAGTACAATGCTCTGTCCGCATATATTTGTCAATTTTTTCATTGAATACAGAGTTGGATTGCATGTGGAGAAGCCATCAAACTTATAGCCATAGCGAGCACACCCATATCCCATACAACATTTACTGTATACCCGAATTTACTGCTTATAAACAGCTTACAAGTTAGACATATACACTGTCTACACGTATATCTGCTCTATGTTTTTGCCTAACCTTCATATTGGCATTGCCTTTGACACAACAAACTCTGCATACTCTGCATAACACGTTCTGTGCGATCCCACATCGCAAACAAGAAAGAGAGTAAAAAAGGAGAACTGCATGTGTTTAAAAAAGCAAACACCTATTGCATACCTTAGTGGTACGGTTACCATATTGGCCATAATGGCAGGAACATCGGCAGTCAGGAGATGGACTGCGAACGATGACTGGCTTCCATCGTTTTCGAGATCTCCTACTGGCCCAACAGCCCAACACCATAGTGTCTGACTATAGTATACTTTTTGCGCCAAAATAAGAATATGATCCAAAAAATAATAAACAAGAAAAAGATTGCAACACAAGTATGGGCTCAGCTCTCAGATCCAAAAGCCTACTCGCAGACCATTTGATTTGATTATTTTCTTCATATTTTGATTAAAGCCACCCATGAAGTAGACAAAATTGAGACCTCTCACACCTTTATTATATTACTTATAGAACTTTGCAAAACACAAAACACTGCAAACTTGAAGAACTTTATACACTGAACACTAAGGCGTGGAACAGAGCAAATAACTTAACTTGTAATAAGTATGAGCTTATATGAGTTATATCGAAAAGAGGGTAACTTCCAAGAAATCTTGAGAAGGAGGCAAAGTTTGAAGGGAGCACATGGGACACAACTTATTACTTTTTTAGACTAAAATCAATGCATAAATTTTCGAAAGCTTTAAATTTCGAAAGCAATAAAACTCATGAGAATAATCATTGAATAAAGAAAAATAAGAAATAAATTCTTTTGCGAATCATTCGATTTGGGCTATAGTTGCTTGAGTTGAGTAGCAGTACATCTGGTAGTGTTAATGAATGTATTGACAGGAATGTATACACTCTCGAAAGTAATCAGACAGAACTGAGTTTGCGATATTTTGTGGTACACCTACTCTATGAAACACAACTAAACAACACGAAACATAGCGTCGTTTATGTGGTTCATCGAATCAAAAAGTAAAGCACACATACGATCGAGTTGTGGCACAGGAAATAAGTCGATCTCTACTGGCAAAGGCAGATGTTGACGGAGCACACGTGTATACAGATATTTATCATTTACTGTACAATATGGCATAAAACTTATATTGCATCAAATCTCGCTATTTTGTCCGTCAGTCACTATTAATGTAGTACAGTATGCTCTTAGGGATGTTTCATATTTGCCTGACTTGAGAGCATTCATTACATTCAATAAATGATGGTATGAGTCACTGTATAACACGCCATAAGGTTTTTGTTCTTTTATGCAACAAATCAGTTGATTAGATCCAAAAAAATCGATTATCACTATAGTATAACTTTGTATATGGAAAGGTAACACATATGATAGTAAAAGTTTTACTTTAATGGCACGGATGAACAGAGCTCAGAGCTCGCCCACTAACATATAATAGATAGTAAGCTTATAATTAGAATCTGAACTCTATTGAGTAAAGTTATGATATTCTGACCAAAAACCAACGCAGATAATGGCGTTCCGAATGGGCGGGTATTGATTGAGGTCAAAAATATCTGTTCCAATCTTGGAGATAGACGAACCACACCTCAACCTAACGCATCGAAAACAGGAGCTGTACAATATCAAGTCTATTGCTTGTGTCCACTTTAGTCATAGAAGTAGTTTCGAGGGTTGGAAGCTTTGGAATGTGAGAGCGGGACACTTCTGACAGACCCCACCGCTCAAAATAGTCTTTTTGCATATTTGTCACAACAATGAATAGCCAGCCATTAAATCCAAACAATAATTATTTCTCTTGTCTATTCATACTCTAAGCAAACGTGACTGGAAGACCATCTGGCAAGAGGTAACATGAAATTTGAGCTGTACTGCACGCGTCCGTTATTGGTATAATCAGATGACCGCAGCTTTACATAAGTGAGACTTCCTTTTTGCTGCAACAGCCGAAAGCTCACAAACCGGATATGTAAATAAAGTAAATACTTGTACTGTTTGACTCAATTACGATCTAAACTGAAGCCAATCACACAAATGCTGATGAGATGCTGAGGATGTGAGTCGTAACATGACTTACTCACAAATGACCGAAGATATAAGAGCGTAAGAAATTACATCGTCAGAGAAGACAACTTTAGGCTATGAAGCTATGGGGGAGAGATGGGGAGCGATACGAAGGGAATACTTTTAACGACATGCCTTCAAATAGAGGGTATTCTCTGTTCAGCTTATTATACAGAATTCAGTGGTGAAATACTAAAAGGACCACTTTGTTTGAAACCAACCGAAGATTTTGTAGATATTTTTTTCCTGAGAAAGCATTGGAGACATAGTTTTTTCTTATCAACAATTGAAATGAATGAGAATTCGAGAATAAGGCGAAACTTAAGAGCGGCGTATCGAATCGGCCCTTTTCTACCTGTCCTATCATCACAACATTTCAAAAATGAAACATAAAAGGAAAATAAGATAAATATTTCCTATTTACAATGTTTCAAAACAAAATTATCAGCACTCAAATTACTTAAACTTATATTTTTTATCAGCAAAAAGTAAATAAATATGAATTTACGATAAAATGGTTAATGGAAAAAGGGATTAAAATATTTTTTGACAATTTTATCTATTCTGATATGAATGTATATATGAATGTATAAAATATTACTAAATTTTCATTAATAGAAATGTAAAAATAAAGCTTGGGTTTCAAGAATTGATTAATAGCATAAAAGCCCTTTCAATGCATTGAAGTGACACAAAATTAATGAAGTCTTTTAAATGTAAATCTGAAAAATGTGAACCAAAATCAAATTTCCTTCAATTGTCAGAAATACGAAACATTTTGTATAAATGGAACAAATGTATGAATTGAATTGATCTGCAATATGTCATTATCAAAACTTTTACACAATTTTCATCTTTTCTTCAACTAAAATACGAACAGACTTTTGGATCTAAAGAGGAAATGAATGCATAACTCTATCTTGGTGAAATTGGTGAAACATATTTGAATTTGAATTTGAAAACTTGTTTCAAACAATATAAAATAGTATTTCTTGTCATTGAACAGTTGGCACGGTTGACATTTGTGAAACAATTAATCAAATGCCATTCAATTAAGGGCTAATAAACTTATGATTGTGTTTACTAAGAGAAAAAGTTGGCTTCAGTTATTTTTGGACGCATTCATGAATTCATGAATGATAACAATTACTATATTTGAAATACATGCCCACCCATAAAGCAAAACAGAGACGCGAACTCAGTCTGTGATAATCATCAATAATTATTATGATATATGGCTGTGAAAAGAGGGACCCAAACATCAAAAATATTGTGGACGTCAACTACAGATGAAATAGAGATAAAGTAAGTTATGGTGCTATACGGGTACTAAAACATGTGAACAGAAAAAGGCATAAGAGGACCGTTCGTATGAGAAAGAATCGTTTGCTATAAGCGTTTTGTGAACTTGAACTTTAACTTCTCACGAATTTGAAACACTATATAATTGGAACAAATAATCAAAACCGACAAATGGTAATTATATTTTGCTTTATTATTGTAAATTACATTATTTTGTACATAAGAAAGTTTAACGCATTAATCATAGTTAATGTTTGTACGAGATAGCGATGAAAATATCTGAACAAAACGATCATTTCATTGAAGACATATAATATGGATGTAAGAGATGTAACAATTTTATAGTTCAATCAAGATTTAGACGAGATATTGTTCTGTTCTCTATTAAACTGTTAAAAGCAATTTATATCTTATACAAGTGTGTTATGTATCTGATAAATGTGGTGCAGAATATTCGCTAAAAAATAGCTGAACCTGACAGTGATCCACACCTATCGTTTTTACGCTCCGAAAGTGATTCATTATGTTTACCGTTTCATGAGTTTGAAGAGCTTTGAAATACATTCAAATCGGTGATTATGGCCTTAAGCACTTCGGGCTTTAAGTTCGTTAAAATTCATTGAACTCACACACAGACAGATAAAAGTTAGTTCTGTCTGCTAACTAAGAATCGACTTTTTAATGTAAAATATAATTGAGAGTTAAGCATATAGTTTAGAATGTACTCAAATAGTAATAAAAATAATTATGGCTTTCATTCAAATCAAGCGTGCATTTGGGCATAAGCTGTCATTTTGGATATGACATAAAAGTTAATACAGTATATGAATATATATTAATAATTATATAGACGTATTTAACTAAAAGCAACGGAAACTGTGCCAAATCTAAAGTACATCCTTATTAAATATAGTAATTTGAGTTGTTATTAAGTTCGTGATTGAAAATATATTGATATTATATTTACTTTAAGTCGACTCATACAGTATATGAGCTCATTATTTAATACAGTACATATACACATATGTATGAGTACAGAACACATTCAAATTCATAGGATTCTCATTTGGGATTGAGTCCCAACAAAACACTCCTCTAAATCTGTATCTGCACTAAAATTTCAAAGTTATTGATTCATATTTTGCTTCAAATATGAAATAGTATACCAGTCAGACGAGAAGATAAATGAGTACTCAGTATCTAATATGTTGTTTGATTTTATATTAATAATAATATTAATAAAAATAAATTCAATAAGAAAGCAAAAAATGAAATAAAAATAAAATTTAGCAATAAATATAACTCATATCAAGTAAAATAAGTTTTGACTGATGTTTCTTATGTTTATCATTAATATAAAATTAATTTAATAAGCTGTCAAACTCTAATATCCGAGTTAAGGTCGCTGTGGTTTAAAACTAAAAGATTTTAAATTAACTCCAAATGTACTTTAATTAATTAGTTTTCAAAATAACCGGCGTATCACTGAAACCTTTTAAGATAACAAAATAAAGAAAAATATATATGTAATAAAGATAAATGAGATCTTTTAAGTTATTTAATGTATTATTAAACTCCTAACCAATAAAGTCCGATAAAAGCAAGCATTTGAAGGTTTTCTCGAAACGCTGTTATCTCTGAATAGATTTAAAAAGCAAACAGTTATTAAAATTCCAAAATTAAATCAAAAGTTATATTCGGCATAAAATTAGCTAAAAGTGATCGCAATTTCCAGTACAGTATTGAGCCTTATCTTAATTTTAGTCGAATGTTTTCAACAGTTTTAAGGTTTATGAAAAAGATTAAAGTAAGAAAAAGTGCGCAGAGTTAGAGTACCGGTAGAGAAGAGTAGAGTACATGCCTTAGAAAGTGCACAATACTTCATGCGGTCGCACAAATAAAATTTTGTTATCGCACGAACAAACATAAAGATAACATAATCTTAAAATACTCTTTTCATACCTGTGTTGTAAAACATTATTGAGATATTTGAGCTGATATAACAATGAATTTAAATATCATGAAATTATGTTTTTTCTGCAGCCAAATGTGTTTGAAGGCAGACACAAACACAAACACAAACACTAGAAAATAGGATAATAGCTTGAAAGTAAATTGAAAACAAAATAACAGTGAAAACGACATAAAATCAGAGGATGTGCCGCAAATGCAGAAATGGTGAAATAGCACTTCGTAGTGAAGAGATCATGTTTAGAGTAGTAAAGGCCGAAAAGGAGGACACAGATGCTAAAAGTGAAATAAATTCTGAGTTATAGAGAGTACGAGAGAAAGAGAGCAAAGGAAAGTATGACAGAGAAAGAGAAGTCAATGAAGAGGTGTTCGCAGAAGCGGCCAATTTTCCAGAGTTGCCTCTTTGGCTGCGTTGCTATGAGTTAAGAAACATATGCGTCGAGAGACTAAAAATAAATAGTGTTTCCGTCTTTATAAGGCATTGAGGTATATGACAAACGCTCAAAAGCCGATTATAACTATTCAAATATAATATAATTTCTAACAATAAAAAACTTATGAACATTTAATTAAAAGTAGTTTTAAATGTTTTATAAATAGAAACTAAATTCAATCATCTCATCAGTCAATTGAAACTATTTGTGCGCCCATAGAAAAAATGCTAACTTAATAGACATAATCCGTTGATATTCTTTTGCCAATTAATATATGTAATAATTGTAAGATTTCGTTAAACTATAAATTGAGAATAGCTTTGCGTTGAGTGCATCTGTGCGACAATCAATTGGATGCGAACTCTATTTATTGATGCACTTCAAGAATACTTAACACAATTTTATTTTTATTTGTTGAGAATATTTGAGTCGCTAAATAGTTTAGCAATAATTCTTCAATTATTGGAGAAACACGAGAAAAGTAGCATTTCGTGAAGCAAAACATGCGCTCACGAGCTAAAGAAGCAGTCACTTTGTTGTTGTAATCATGAAATGAGTGCAGGCAACAGATCGTCTTCGGTTTAAAGACCACTTTTGTATTCAACTGTTTGGGATCGAGTAACTGATGCCATAAATGGCATGAGAGTGGGGGCAATTCATACCCCCCTTAACTCTCTTCCGTATTTTATATTTGTTACTCAAGTAGACAATGATTGCTATGAAAAAAGAGATTCAATTCAATGAATTGAATGAATATACTGTACTGTACTTGTTATGACAGTATAGTGATTAAAAAAATTTTGATCATTACTTATTCATCGTCACCAAAGACATACTCTAATGTATATTATGAAACAATTCATTTAATTAATTAATTGTAACTTTTGTTCATTCAATTAATTGCGTTATTCTGTGTTATTCTGCAAATACTCTTAAAGCGAAAACTTTATAACGAAGTCATATATTAAATGAAAATATTTATTTATGAATGTTTTGCTGGCGGTCTAGCATTTGATGCCTTTCATCCCTCATTAAACTAGTGTTAATGCAAATAGACTTATATGTTATTTTTGCATAATTCTTAATAGTTATTGTCAGTTCTGTATTCAAACACCAAATGGGCTTCAATTTACATAAGAATAAGAGAAGAGTTTTACAAAATAATATCTTATTATAGAATTTTTGAAATTACATTAAAGAATAATTTGGCATTAATTCTGTTTAATAATTAGCATTTGAAAAGTCCTCTCTTTTGTCAGCTTATATTTATTGCAATGAAGACAATTAATGAGCCTTAATATATATCATATTAAAATATACATGTGTATTGATATAACACTGCGTATGCAGTACTACTTTGCTTTCGAGACTGAGTTTCCTAAATGAAAATTATATTTAAAGTTTTGACTGTTTTTTCATTAGTATTCAAAGACTCCATCTTTTAAATAAGTGAAGAACTATGAAATTCATATTAACTTTAATTATTCCAGAATTATTCAAATTCTTTATAATAATCTCATAAGATTTGATTTGAACAATCATTTGATGAGTAATATTATTCATCACTAACTTAATATCAGTATAAGCTTTGATACCAAACATTATTGAAACGTTAAATGCATAACAAATTATGAAAAGAACATGACTTTAGATGGCATTAAATTAGTTGCCATTCAGTACTGAATTTACTTAAACAACTATATACTTCATTAAAAATCTAAAATTTCAATGAAACGAGATATAAATGAACCTGTGATGACACGAATGCATGAAGTCTTACAAAGATTTGTTTAATTCAAAGTAAAACGTCTTTATAAATAAGTTGAGATCTTAATTGATATCTAACTTAATAAAACTTAATCAAGAGTTTATGATAACATACCTTCTGAAGACAGCGCCCGTCATGACATATATATGTGCACTCTATATATAAATTAGAAATTAATTAACTCGTCATTATTTGCACTCCTATTGAATATCATTAAGAAATCAAACAATAAAATTGCTGATAAACTCAATCATAACAATGCTATTGAATGAATGTTAAAACAATCTAAAAATTGCAAATAATTATAATTCTATTGAAAGAGAATCAAACCATTTAATTGAATAGCAAAAGCAAATAAAACCTGAAGTGACAATAGTTTGAGTAAATAGTATTATTAGAGAAAGTTATGTCAGTTCAGAGAATAATAGTATTGTAATTAAATAAGAATGTTTACGCAGTACAGCATTAATTTCATGGATATCTTCGATTTAGTACATAAATTCTACAAATTATACTGTAGTGTTAGCTCAAGTTATAGTGTATGGCATTGAAATCAGAATATTTGTATTCATGACTTGCTTTTAATAAAGGTGAGCAATAATTATTTGCTTACTTCAATAGTCCCACCCTATAAATCATAAGTTAACTTAGAATAAGCTATAATTTCCTACCAAACAAATAGTTACTTTTCCTCAATTCAATTCATAAAAATA
Source organism: Nanhermannia nana (assembly GCA_033996565.1). Classification (NCBI taxonomy): domain Eukaryota; kingdom Metazoa; phylum Arthropoda; class Arachnida; order Sarcoptiformes; family Nanhermanniidae; genus Nanhermannia; species Nanhermannia nana. The sequence goes on from JAUJYT010000243.1 coordinate 21,174, forward strand.
AATAAAACATATTCTTATCATATCGTAAGCAGAGTATCAAAAATGGACTTTTAAAAAAACTTTTACTAAAAGTTAATGTGAAATAGAATTGCAAATCATAAAAGGGATTATAGTTATGTCGTAATCTAATTAATGGCATACTAAAGAAGCTCTAATTTATCAAATTAATTGTTATAGTAGTTAACTTGAAATATAAGTTATTAAAAATTAATTTTTACGATAAGTTAATGAACGCTACGAGAAGGTTTAATTGCTTTGAAAATTTAAAGCCCAATTAAATGGTTGAGTCGGATATGATTTACATCAATTTTTTAGGCAAATTATCTCTTCAGGTGTTAAACTGTTGGTTAATTAATGAAATTGAACCTAAAATGTAATTTAATCAATCATTTGCTTAATCTAAAAGATAATTAAAGCTTTATAATGAATAAGATATTAGAAACTTTAGGTTTAGTATTTTAATGATTATCTGCATTATAAATGGAGTTTCTTATATATCGGTCGAACACCTTTTAAAATAAATGGTTTGAATCTTATTATATATAAAAGGTTTTCGACCGAATAGATATATATATAAGAAATTCCAAATATATAATCAAGAAGTCAACAAATTGCGAAGGCTTTCCACCCACACAATTATTCTTAGAGGTCATATAAAAATAGTGATAGTGTTTACTCTGAAGTTTTGATATAAATACATAACTTAATAACAGGTGCGTTCATTTTGCTCATTCGTTTGAGAAATTCAATTATATATAGATTTGCATCCAAAACTAAATCATTCAACTATTTTTATGTCATATTCTATCATAAACTGTCTAAATATTAACACAAACTCATTATAAAATACATTGTAATCGCATATTCAGAAAATAGCTGTTATATTTAGAATAAGTGTTATATAAATACTACTGTATTTGTAGTAAATTAAGTGAAACTAATTTGAATTTAACATAAGAATAATGAAATAAAACAATTTGATTGATTTGCTAAATATTCTAAATTTATAAATCTCATGAATATTACTAATAATAAACTTTGAAAATACAACGTTTATGTAACATAGAAAAGTATTGATAATAATCTGTTAATTAAACTATCTTTTAATAAAAGTATATAATCTTCTGATCAATCTTTGAGTTTTAGTCAAGTATTTTATAAGTCTTCGATTTGAAATTTAGCATAAGTTTGAGCTCAATTATGTGCACTCTATTAACGAAACTAATTACTAATTCTAATAGGAATAGAAATAAATTATTTGTTTAGAAAAAGTAATCATAAAATTATAACCATTTCCTCCATCACCCGGATTCAGAAAAGCCCGAAAACTTATTTAAATTCTTGTTGGACAACATCCACAGGAGTCGATTCAAATTTATAAAAAAAAGTATGACTAGACAGGGTTCACAATAAATATTTTCATAAAATTGAATTAATTAAAAGTTTAGTAAAACTCAATTATTATATAAGTAAGTAATGGTTCAAATACTGAATAAATTACAAAGAATATAATGAATGCATTAGTTTTGTTTACAATTCTTGATCAGTAATTTCTTAATGAATATTAATAGTCGTAAAGAATGCGATATTTTATAAAAGTGAGAATATAATCATTTTGAAGCATTACCTTTAGCCTTACACCAGGTCCCTCGGTCTAGGATTGATTGTTTGCATAATTGACACGATAAAAATGCTGAATTTTCTCTCCTATTCTCTCCGTGTGAATACGAACGCCTCAATTGGTGTTTGACATCTCCAACCTATTGATAATTCATAGAAAATCTTGTTATTAAATGAATACAACTATTATAAAATATTTTTAAAATTCAACTTCAGTTAAACAAACTTTGCTTTTGTATATATTAAAGACTTTTAAAAGCTTGTAATGATTAATAAATTTATATTCAAAGGAAAATTAAAAATAAATTTTCTATTATTTAATTGCTTTATAATTTAATTTTTACTATTTTTTAATATTAGAAATGAGTTGACACTAAAGCTTATCTTAAAGATCGTGAATGAATGTGAAAACTTGAGAATATTTCTACCAAAAAATATAGAAACAGATTAATATTTATTTTAAAATCGTGCCCAGAATTATGGCTTAAAAATAGTAAATTCAG
>JAUJYT010000244.1:0-23285 GCA_033996565.1 Nanhermannia nana
ATAATATCGTTAGTTGTTTAAAGGAAAAGTATTTACGATAATATCGTTAGTTGTTTAAAGGAAAAGTATTTACGATATCGTTAGTTGTTTAAAGGAAAAGTATTTACGATAATATCGTTAGTTGTTTAAAGGAAAAGTATTTACGATAATATCGTTAGTTGTTTAAAGGAAAAGTATTTACGACAATATCGTTAGTTGTCTAAAGGAAAAGGATGAATTTTGTTCATTTAAATAAAGACCATCATACAAAAGAGTGGCAGGAATCGACAGAGGTTGATGTTATTGGTTGCATTGATAAATTTTATTTTATTTGGTGAAAGACAAGCACTCAGAACAGTTCCGTTAATCACCAATAACAAATTCAAACCTTTTATTAGCAAAAACATATTTAGCAACTTCCTCGACATTCGAAAAGGGGCCTATGTAATGATTTAAAAATAATGTTTTTGCCAAATCTTCTTTACTTATTACATTACTGCTTATTGTATCATTCAAATCATGTATTTCGTCCAAAATAATATCATATAATGTTTTGGTATTTTCTCCTCTAGTATAAGTTATTGGATTAAAAGACCAGTTGTTTTCATATATTTTTTTTAATTCATCAAAAATATATTTATGAATTTCATGTGACTGGATTGATTGAATCTTATATGCCATGTAGGCAATTTGATCAATATAATTTAATTTACTAAATTTATTGATTCCACAGTCAATCAATGAATCAGGTATAGTAATACAGGTGTTTGTTAATATAGCTCCCAGGTTAAATAAATTTTTTAATTGCTTAATAGTCGTGTGATAGTTATCTGGATTTTCAATTAATTTTATTATTTCTATTTTGAGGTTTTTTGTTTCGTCTATTTTTTGTACAATATAGTTCAATTGGTCGTCAAATGTTACACCAGTAATAGTGTTTTCTAAATTTATATACATATCGTTTATACGAAATTGTATATTATTGATAAAACTATCTTTTTGTGATATTACACTTTCATAATGGCTTTGCATTTGTTCGATAAAACTTTTACATTCGGATACTTCCACATTTTTCATGTTAAACTTTAGATTGGCGTTTGATATTAAATTGTTAAATTCACCTTGATAACGATTTATTTTTTCTTTTATACGCTGGAGTTCTTTATTCATTTGATCGTTTTCGTTGTGCAATTTAGCATGTTCCGTGGTTAATGTTTGTATTGTCGATCTGAGTTCCACAACATTTGCTTTTAAATTTAAGTTTTCTTCATCTAAAACAGATTTCAAACTAACAGCCTGTTGAAAGTTTTCATTTAATTGATTGATAGTTTTTTCGTTTTGATTTTTTTCTTTATTTATTTGTTCATGTAATGTATACAATTCAGAGTTTTGATTGTCTATGTCTTTTTTCATATTGTTTATTGTTTCATTACAGTTAGATATTTTTTGTTCATATTGTTGTCTCATTACTTCAAAATTTTGCTCGACTTTGGCAAGTTCGGCTTTTGTGTAATCTCTTTCTTTAATTAGTTGAAGATTTTCTTCCATGACATTTGTATTAGTTTGTATTAGTTTCTCATTTTTGTCTCCTAAAGCGTTTTTTAACATATGAATTTCTGCTTGCATAAAATCATTTTCATCTTTTAAAAATTGATATTTACTAACAAGGTCATCAATTTTTGGGTTTGCCGTTTGACGAATTGAATTCAATTCATTTTTAAACGAATCCATTTCAATACTTGTAATACAAGTTTTGGATAAGTTGTAACGTTCAAGTAATATTCGAAATGCTGTATTCAAGTTAGAATCAATTGTAAAAAGTTTCGTTAAAATATCATAAATTTCAACTTTATAAGATGGGTTTTGAAATAAAGCAAATATGTCCTTGCTAGAATAATTAGTCAGTTTGTCTTTCAATGCAAACCATGATACAATTTCACCCATCATTTGTGGATTGATGGATGGTTTAACGTGATACTGTTGGAGCAAACTGTTTATTGAATTTGTAGCTTTCCTTAATATAGCTAACTCTGTTTGCATATTGTCAATAATTGTGTTTTTTTCTTCTAATTTGTTATCAAACGAATCTTGCATAATCTTAAATGTGTTGTACATTTTTGTTTTAACAGACATACTAATGTCATTTGAACCTATTTTAATATTGTCAAGTTTTTGAATATTAATATTGCTAGCATCAAGTACACCTTTACTTGGAAATTGAACATTTTCAAAGATTTCAGAAAATTCAAGCTGTTTTTTTCGTTCATTTGTATAATAGCTATATATTCTTGATGCATCTAAAAGTATAAAATAGGCATTCGGTACAATCAATGAAGTAATACTTGAGCTACTTCTATAAGTTTCTTTATTTAATGTTTCAAATACATGTTTTAATTTTTTAACATCCATTATTATTGACTCTTACATATTGTCTCAAAAAAAGAAAACACTTTTAGAATAAAATTGTAGATACACTTTTCCATCGGTAGTTACCTTTACCATTGCTACTTTTCCAGAGTAAAAACCGCCTTTTAATTTGTCCACATCTGATGTTATAATAGAGTTGTTTTCAAAATGAATTTGTTTTAATTTATTTTCTTTGCTTTTGAAAATACGTGATATGAAATACGGTTTTACATTGGCTTCCAATTTAAGATCGCAGAATGTTTGTATATCCTTATTTGTGAGGAAGTTAATATATTCTGGGTCATCTGGAGGAATCCAGCTGATATTTTGTGCTTCGGCAATGCGTTTTGTTTCGGCTGACATTGAAGTAGACTCGAGGTCGCCTGGTGTTTTGATGTATTTACTCCATTTTTGCTGCTTTTCTTTTAAAAGTTCAATACATCTATCTAAGATCATTTGACAAACTTCTTTGGCAGCATTATCATTTGTATTGAAAGGTGTTAGGCGTTCATAATCTCCGGCGTCATTTGGTGTTGCAGCAATTAAAATTCCAAATTTGGTGCTACTATTTAAAGAGAAATCAAACGTTTTCTTGTCTTTTGAAGCAACGTTAAAGGTGATATTCTTGATCAAGTCGACGAAATCTAAGGTTTTTTCAAATCTTTTCGGATTTAATTCCATTTCAAAAGATCCATAATAATAAAAGTCTTTAACATCACTTATGTTATCTTTTGTATTCATAAACATTTTAAACAGAGCACATTTAACATTTATGCTTTTTTCAGCGAGCTCCTTGTTTGTAATAATAAAACTAATAATTGCCTGATCATACATACAATCAGACTGTACAGAATATAGTTGGTTTACAATTTCACTAATTTTTCCACGTTCAAATTCAATAAAACATTCTGCTGGATTTAACTCTTCTATTTCATGACCAACATCACTATCTTTAGAGGAATTGGATTTTACGACATCGTTCAAAGTACGTTTTTTGCCTTGTTTTTTATTACCGTCAAGTTCTCTTGCCAAGTTATGACACCCGCTGGCTGGATCTAAATTAAGTTCCTCTTCGTCGTCGTCGGAGTCTTCGTCTTCTTCCTTTTCTTCTTCATAGTTCCATTTGTTAGCTACAATTTTACTCATTTCTCACTCTGAGCTGGCTTACGAGTAATCTAATTTAAAACAACTACTTGGGTTATTATTACATCAGTGCTCAAATGCTTTTTATACTAGATGCCAATGAAAGAACGCTGTGAACGTCATTAACACTATAATTCCTGAGAGTAGTATCGTTGTTGGCATCAACATTATCGTCTGGCTTTGAACGTCGCCTTATGATGTAGTCATAACAGTATCTACCAAATGCAAATATGATCGCACCCGCAATAAATATTGCGCCATATTTTGCAAATATCAATAGGAGGTTAACAGTGTCGGTCACTGTATCAATTACTTTTCCAGGTATATCATTTACTACGTCTGATATGATTTCACCAATACTCGGTTCGGCCTTACATTGATATATATCTTTTGAGTCAGCAAAATTGTTTGGATCTAAATATTGTTTGCTGTTTTTAGGCGCATTAGGATCGCAACTTCTACAATTTTTACCCGTATTTTCGTTGCCGACATCATCTTTACTTGGCCAATTTTGGCATGTTAATTCATTAACAGTTTTAGGTATTTGTGTGCATGCATTATTTTTACCAATTTGTGGATATTTACAACTACATTTTGAAATTTTGCAACTTATTAATTTACCATCTTTATCTTTATAAATTCTAAAACAACCAGCTGATGTTTTAGCAACATGGTATAGTTCTTGTAGTAGAAGCAATGAACCACCACCAATTACTACTGTATAAAATAATCCTTTTAAAGTGATCTTTTTTCTAGAAGTACCAGTAGTCTTTTCGGCATAATCGTTTAAGGTGTCGATTAGGGACTTGAATTTAACGTCCATGTCGTATAGATTTTTTAAATTGTCAAAATTTTCTGTTTTTGTTCTGTCCCACAAAGGTTTGTGGTTTAATTTTTCCGTCTTGAGGTCATTTATATTTTTATTGTAGTCAGCCAATTTAAAATCTGGAAATGTTTCTTTCATGTGATTACTAATATTTGAAAGAATGCTATCGTCTAATTTAACTCCATGTTTGGTTTTATAAAACAATCCAAAACTACGCATATTTCCAAGACGAACATCTGTGATAAAATTATCCAAATCTATGTGCCTGGTTTGTCCAGTAAAATCAATTACACGATCATCTGTCATTTTAATATCATCAACTATTCCTGAAAAGACATCCGAAAGGGGTTTTGCTACTTCATCAGCCACTGTAGCTGATTTATGGAAATGCAAATCCGTTTTTAAATTGGTTTTCAATTTGTCAAGATCATCAATAATTCTGACACCACCACGACCTAAGCCTTTCAGACGATTAAGAGCTCTAGCAAAAGATTCCATTTTTTAAAAATTATTGCCTCTTATTGATAGTTTAAACGTAATTAATTATGCACAAATTGACGCCGTATGTCATTGGGTTAAGAAGTTGTGTTGGCTGGGCACGGAGCCGCGGAGCCAGGGGACAGAGTGTTTAACGGTTACACACAAACATGTATGTATAGTGTTTGGTGTCTGAAGGAAAAAATAAGGTAAGACAAATTCATGATTTCAACTTTATTTTTATTATATGATACTTGTTCACATATAAATAATGTGTAATACAAATATTCGGCACTTGGTTACATAGTTTGCATAAATACGTTAAACATTATTATTACTATAATATAAAATGTAATATTGGCACATTAATAAAAAAATATTCCAAAATATTTGATTTTAAAATATTGTCCCAAACACTGTTTGGTTGTATAGGAACAATTAGATCTTTTATAATCATATAAAATGCAAAAATAATCCATACTACCATACTAAAAATTAAGACATTTATATACAAAGAAGATTTTTCTACTTCATTATCATTCGGAAAACACCAATCTGTCATTTTCTTATTTTACTTTGACAAATAATTGTAAGTATTTAAAGCAAAAATTTATAGTGGCGCCCCAAACTACTAAGTACGAAACACCACTGATACAGCATAATTGCATATTTATAATAAGCAAAAAAAAAAATAAGCTGTTGTAAAACTTGTGTGAATTAAAAAATAATAAATTTGTCGATAGAAATGTTAATATTATTATGTAAAATAATACTAAAGTAAATTAAACAGCTTTTGTTGAAAATTAATTCTGGTAAACCTTCTGGAATATTAGGAGTAAATCCATGAGTAAATCCATGTTTTGATTTGTGATCATAAATTATTAAATATTCTGCTCCAGTTACCATCACGATATTGACCTGTTTTGCATTAGTTTCCAGTGAGATTTTAGACAACAATTTGTTTGTCATACTTGAATCTTTGTTACAATAATCCTTGAAGGATTCAGTAAGCATTCCAAATATCTTAGACTTTGGAAATTCTGAAATTTTAAAAATATCACAAAACTTTATTAGTTTATCCTTTGATGATTTGACTTCAAAATTGGTCCCAATATGTATTTCATCGTTAAATGGAAATGAAGGTAAGAGGGGTACAATATATTCATATTGGTACAAAACTTTTGTCAGCGCATTTAGATGCACAAGGTGTTGTTGAATTGATTCGGTTGAAACTATTGGTGTGAGATCATCGGTCATTAAATTTAGAAATAATAAAAATTGTTTTTTTGCAACAAATCCCTTTGAGACGAAATTAAACAGATTTGTGCCGCCGACTTTTCTAATGCGTTTAACCAAACATGTATAATATGACGAGTATATCATCATTGAGTACTCCAAATGAGAAACAGTCTCCAATGATTCATCGGACCCCAACGAAACTACTTGGATGAGTGGAAAGTTTGATGGATTAATTTTTTGTTTCTTAATATCTCCTCTAGTGCTATTATATGACTTCACTAGAGGACATTGAAAAAATGTCTGCTGGTCGTTAGACATCAAAAGTTTGGGCAATACAATTTCTGAGGCAACAACATATTTTTTATTCTTTTCCGAAAGATTTGGTTCAAAATTGTTGTTATAATTTAATATAGCTTCTGACAAAAGCGGCCAAATTAGTGGATTTTCGATCCGATAGTAGTAAAATATTTTGTTTACAATTTCATAGTTTTGATTCCTGTGCTTTCGTTTAGAAATGACATTTGTTTCTTGTTGTTGTGTTGTTGCCATAATTAAATCAAAAACCCCATTTTCATCACATACTGGTTGACGTAATGTTGCTGAGCTTGTTTCGATTTCATTGTGTGTTTCAATTATAAATGAAACGCTTGGCTTGTTTTCAGGCTGTTGTTGTTGAAATTCATTTATGTGGAATGATGGTAATTGATTTAGGTTAATTGTGTAGGCTTCCATCGTGGGTTAAACAAATTCCAAGTTACTAACTGACAACGCCTCTTCTTGACTGTGTAGTTTAATGTGAGTAAACGAATTTTATATATATCACAGTAATTACCTAAACAGGTTTTGATGTTGTTTAAACAAAAAATCTATTTACTCATAATAAGGCACGCTTGCACAATCACTCTTTCATTAATATGCTAGAGAGCTAATTATAACATTTTTATCGTTAACTCAAGTTACTTTATATGAGCGTTTTGATATTACGAAAGAGGCAAAATCATTTTTTTTGAAACGAAACTAACGTCGATTGGCTAATATCAATATCGACAAGATCGTGTGGTGAATAAAGAAATTTATGTTTAATACATCTTGGAATCTCAGTACTGCTTCCCCAAATTGATCCTGCATCTGTATTTTTTAAACTAATTAATGTGTAATCATCTGGACATTTACAGTCTGCAATTGAAGGACTCTTTAAATTTATATCAACATTTAACACCCCCCCGTTATCGCACACTCCCTTAGAAACAGTATCATCGTCTTGAAAATACTCACCATAGAGAGATAAACATTTCCAATTAGCTACATGCATATGCGTGTCTGCCAATAACAGAGCTAGTATTCCATGTTTTGGATTACATTTACCTTTAGTTACTGGTGTTTCACCACGTATGGGAACACAAAGGTTTTTGGATGAGCATATGTAAGCATCTGTGTCATTACTACATCTACTTTGGCAGTCTTGATTTGAAAAACAGTTTGTCGGAAATAGATTACAATTAACTGTTGTTTTATACATCATTTTTTGTAATTTTGCAATTTTTTCTTTAAAACTATTATTTTTGCGTTTAATTTCTTGATCGATTTGAAACACTTTTTCAAGTGGTTTCAAAATTTCGTTTTGTATAAATACGATATTTAACCACCATAGGAATAATATGCATATAAACACAAAAAACAACAACACAATAAAGGAGAATACATTTATTTTATCAAGTAATAGCCAAAATGAATACATTTTGTTCTTATTTTCTAGCATACATCATTAGTAAATTTTATTACATTACATAATGAAACCTTTTAAAGAGCCTTTATCAAAAACCAGTACACAAATGTTTTGTCTTATCAACCAGTGGCGCAAGATTATCATCAATTGATATTGCTGTCAAGGGAGACATTAGGGATGTTTTTGACATAAAATCAATAACGTGACCTAGAATCCATTGTGTATCATCTATCTTTATTTCTAGATTAAAATCGGAATTTACATATACACATTGTAATGTTTGAACCATTTGAGTAACGCTATAACTTTCTGTTGCTATATAATTGTTTGAATTTATAAATTGTTTTGCATAGTCAAAAGATTGTTGCGTCCATGCATTGGCCTCGTATGGAAACCACGAGTTCATAGCTGTCAACATATCTTTGGAACCCTTTGCACCTGATGTTACAATGTTTTGACAAATTTCATCATTAATATTACGCACAATAAACGATGAATTTTCGTCATTGAAACATAATTTTAAAACAGCGATTACAAAATCATACGCTGCACTGCTTCCACATTGTTGTGTGATTGTTAATAAGGTTTCATTTAATCGTTTACATGTATTTGAACCGTAAAAAAGTTTACTGCATTTATAAATCTGACCATATTTGGGATGGGAACTCAATTCAGCCTCTCTGGCGTGCACACGAACAATGTGTGGTTGTGCAAACTCCAAACAGGTCCCATTAAAGTGTCTATACATTGACAGACGAGGAGATAATTTTAAATTCACTTCACACACACTGCTTTCAGAAGTAAAAATTGTAAAAGTTAGAGTGTCGCCATCTATGTCTGCATGCATAGAGTTGTATAGAGTTGAATGAATTAGTACGCATATACCCTCCACTCGTTTGATCTTCGACGCCATATGTATTGCTTTGCTGGTTAGTACAGGATCTCGTTTGATTGTTACACTCATTAAATGTAAATTTGCAGTCTCTAAAAACTTGCTTAAAATTATATTTGGGATTCCAATTTCATCTGGACTCAAGTTATCTGACGACAATAAAGTTGCTCTAAACGACATTAAATGTCTTGCCGGTGACGACTCTTGCTTCATATAACTTTTTCCGCCTTGTGTTTGTTCTGGTATACTTCGATTCACTAATTCAGCATTTTTGACAGCATTGAATAGACTATTTAAATCTCCCGATGATATATTAGAAATATTTTGTAATCCATTATTATTGTTTGGTGAGCTAGAGTTATATATTATATGTTTTGTTAACAAGATATTATCGTTTTCTTTGCTGTTAGATGTCGCAGTAGCAAGTTTTTTGTTTGGATAATGTATATTACCACTACCGCTCACTTTACTACTACTACGTTTAAGTGAATGCTGCTGTTGACGATGAACGTCCGGATTTGTATCCCTTTCTGCCGTGTATAAATGTTTTAGGTTTGTTAAGTAATTTGGAGTTATCTGATTTAATTGTGGTGTTACTATGAGTCTTCGTCGATTGTAATTATAAATTGTTTGTATTATACAATTATGTAAATGTTCTACATATTTTTTAAAATCATTAGTTATTTTGACAAATTGTTTATAACTTGAATCGCATAGTTCACATTTGATATTTGTCAGGTGACAACGCGTACGTTTGGATGAAACAGCGTTTAACATTTTATACATCTCAAAAAAATCAGAAAAATTAAGCAGTTGTTTTTCATCGTTTATATGTTTAATATCAAAAACACTATATGACTGAAGCGCAGTATTATAAGCGGCCATTTTATTTTGATAACGTAATGCCAAAAAGGAGGTGGTAATATATATAAAAATATTATCCAATCCGTTTTCGTTTCAAGACAGTATAGACAAACTTTTAGTTGAAGAAATTATTAAAAAAAGGTATTTACTTGCAATTTTTTTCCCTGTCTTTTTTTGTAATTCAAATCTACGTTCTGCGTATAATGAATCATTTTGGCATCGTCTTGATTAGCCCAGTTTTTTATCGACGTATATTGAGTATTATCGCATACCTTAATTTGTGATTGGTGTAGTAGCCAATCGAACAATAATGAATGTCTATTAGTCAAAGTATAGTTTTCCAAACAGAGTCGTTTCTTTGGACCGCCACGCTTTGATACTACTTCATATAATTTAGGTTTGATAGTTGTTAACAAGATATAACAAGTGTGGTCGTTGTAATACCAATATTCAATCTCTTCTAAATAAACAACAGATGTTGGGTCAAGAAACACAATTCGTTTCACCTTAGGTATTGGATTATCAACGTATGCACTCTTTATGAAAAAAGATAATTTTGTTTTGCAAACTTCTTTATCTGTTCTATTAGTTTTGAATGAACAAGTGTTTAGTATTTCGTCATCATAATCAATGTTGATTATTTGATAAGATTGTTTAACCAAGTTGTATAGGTCAACTGACATAATGAACACCACAACCACTACAAATAATGAAAAGTCTTATTTTAAAAGAAATAAACGCAACGATCGTTTATTACTCGCTCAACGATGCGTTGAAACTCACATGAAATATGCCGATTTATTAAACAACGATTATTCCGCTGAATCGTTCACAAGGTTGATTCGATTTTTGTATATTACTAGAGATCCACCACTTCGTTGGTCGTATATTGAAAAAATTCTTTATACATTATTATCAGAGTTACCAAAAAGAGGTATCGAAATTGATGCTAATTTTAAAAATGGCATAAATACTTCAGTGATTAAATCAAATTTATTGCTTGATGTTAAAGAACTGCCAGAAGATAAAAAGGAACATATATTATTATTAAACGAACGAAGAAATCTTGTGCTCCCTGACTATGAACGAAAAATAATGTTTCAAGAGTGTCTAAATAAATTAAAAGCTTTATTCAAGCAATCAACAATTTTGACTAATGGCGATAGGGTTAACTTGGAGTTTTTTATACTTTTTATATTGTCGCATGCAACAGGAGCTCGAACTATGGCATCGTTAAAACAGATGACACGTCAACAATACATTCGTTTACTAGAGTATGGACAAGTGCAAACGATAGGAAAGCATTGTACATTAACAACCATTTTTATGGTTGATAAGATTAGAAAAGACTATAGACATTTATTCGAATTGTTAAACAAAAAAGAGATTGATTTAGGGGACAAAATTTTCAATAGTTCTGTTAGGCAGTTAAATTATAGATTTAGAAATTTATATAAAATTTTGTTTAACAAAGAAAAAAATAAACACTTGGGTTGGCATGCTAGTAGACGATGGTTTATTGGTGAAATATATGCCTCCCATGGCCTTAAAGTTGCTTCACAGAGCGTGTGTCATAATGACATTAAAACTACAATGAAATATGTTGAAAAATCTAAGCATTTAGATGATATAAAATTAAAAATAAACTCTAGTGTTACTAATAAACTTTAAAAGTCTTGTTTGTTCTAGATTTATTGTTGGTGCATTCAAGACGCAATGAATGATAACAACACACCATCGTCATCTTCGTTATCTTACCTGCCTAGTGAAACAGCCACATTGTCATCTACACATCAACAATTATTAACGGCTACTGCTGCTGCTACTACAATACGAATTATGCGAACGAGTAAAAAACCTATAAAAAGATTAATTGGGCGGAAACCTGAATTATATTCAAGAAACGCTACAATAATCAAGACACAGAAATTAAAGACAAGCGCAATACATAAACAAATGCCAGTATTGAAAGATGTACCATTCCGCGAATCAATGTCTGCAACATTTCTTAGACATGGTATCAACAAATACTTGTGTGGTAATTCATATAAAATATTTGCACGCATTTTTCCAAACAATTGTTATGTGTTATATAAATCATTCAGTATAACGTTCGATAATAATGAAGTAAAAGATTCCTCTTCAGCACCGCCAATCATGCCGTTTTTAAGATATTTAGATGTATACGCCAACATGACAAACAGCCGTTATGATAATTCTCTTGATTATAAATTCACGTTTCAAAATGGCAGCATTTCATCTTGTGTACCAAGATTCTTGGTAACCCGGAAATCTAATAAAGATCGGTACCCGAATTATATCCCGATAGTAGACGCTTTTTCCAAGTTGTTTCTAGTCGATCAAATTACAAAGAAACTTCCGAATTGCAAATCTGTTAAATTTGTTACCACTGAAACGACTAGATATTTTACGTATGCCTCCCAAACTGAAGTTTACACTGAAAATACATTAATTGTCAATGAAGACAAAGTAACCTGCTCGTTGTTGACTAAAAACAATGATTTAGCCGACGACAATGATAGTAATGATTTGCATTTAATATTATTTCAACCCGTTTTTATGGATAATGAAAGTGTGGTGTGTATGATAGAATCTGATATAAAATTATAAATACATATAAGTGCGGCAGCTTATTTTTCTTTCTTGTGTGGATATTTTTATATTTAAGGAAATACAATTAATATATGCTGTATATATTTATTATTATAAAATTAAAAAAGTATTTAGTACATCGGAAAATAAAATATAATTAAATTTTAAAAGATTCATCAGTAGCAAAAGTACTTAAGCTTTTTTCTAATGAACTAATATTTGCGTCAATCAGCTGATTTATAAAAACTGGTACAATATAATTTGTGTTAAATGCCATCAATTCGAGTCTATGAGTAGCATCATGCACGAGAGCAATCAACTGGTCCAAATCCTCATAAAAACCAAAAACTACAATCTTAAAAAATCTAAATGCAAAAGTATCCTCGTTTTTATTAAATAAATCTGACACATAATTATGATATAATTTTTTGGCCTCTTCTGCTTCAGCATTGATAACAAATATATTAAATTTATCAACAAAGTCATCATAATCGCCAATGTCAAAAGAAGTACAAGCAACATCATCATAAGCCAGCGAGTTTTGAAAAACAATGTTGGAAAATAATGTAAAATAAGCTTGAATGTGTTTATCCCAATTAGACCGCCAATTTCTAACATGATCGTTACTGTTTGCTGTTTTACACCAACCAACCAATAAATTTATAAATTGAGAAACATTTCCCCCAAGAATTTCTTTCCAGTGTGTTTGAATAAATTGATTAACGTCAGTGCTAATTTGCTTTCTAATTTCAGGATCATTGTTTTTAAAATACTTTGATACGCCAGCCGCTGTATTTAAATTTTGAATTAAATGGCGCAATTTGTCAAATCTTGAATTGTTACTACTAGTACTGCTTTGAGGATGAAGAACTTTGGTTGGATTTAAAGCCTGTGGTAAATGGATAAAAGCATTCCTTTCTACTTCACTAACAGGCTGTGGTGGTGACATTCTATTTGGTGGATGTGTTGAACACGATTGTTGGTGATTGTAGTTTGTGGCAAATGAAACATTCTTTTGCATTTTTGCATTTTTTTGCATTTCATTAGTTAACGTTTTATGCATCTGATCATTGGCGGAAGTATTTCCACAATCAGATTCATAATCACGATGTATACGTTTTATGTTAATATTTTGATAATAATGACTCGGTTTTTTGCGTTTATTGTTAAACCTTTGTTTAACATGGTCAACATGTTTCTTGAGTTTTTGGCGGGCTGTATTATACTGTTTATTGTTTAAAAGTGTTTCAATTATGTTTCGATCACGTTGATGATGTTTAATAAGTTTCACGACTGCAGCTTGTTCCACATACGACCATCCGTTATTGACTATTTCTGAATAGTATTTTTTTGATCTGAGAATGTCCATATTCTCTACGACGTATTCGCGAGCATTTTTGCAAATTGACATTGATCCGATAGATGCATTATCATCTGTCAACAAATAGATAATATATAATATATATGTAAATAAGATTTTTACTCACCCTCATCACTTGTATAGTCGGTGTCCACAACAACATCTTTTGGCAATTTTTCTAGATTTTTTCTAGCAATAGGTGGGTGCCCGATGCCGAGGACTTGTGGTAATTTTTTAACTGGAGCTGTTGAATTTTCTTCATATACAGGTGAATTTGCATCTCTAGTTGAATTATTACCATTAGTTGTTAAATTTTGACTCACTAACGATGCCGGTGCAACAATAGGCGAAGAGGCCGGCGACCCTACTGCAGCTGTTGTTGATGGTGGTGGAGGCGATGACACGTTTATTGTAGCAACCGCGCTTTGTGTTTCTTCTTCCGCGGGGGCGGTAGTTATAGATGTTGTTGTCTGTTGTTTATTATTATTAAACATAAGTTGAGGCTGTAAAGGCTGAACGCCTTTAGGAATCGACAAAGATAAATTTTGAGAAGGTTGCAATTGATCATATGTCGTAGTGTTTGTTACACCATGTACCTGTATAAAGCTTGTACTTTCACCTTGTACAAAAGTAAAATCTTCAGGAGCAAACGCAATCAAAGTATTTAATGCCTCTTGCTCTTGAGACTCGAACGGGTGTTGTTGCTCTTCAGACTCGCTTACGTACTCGTACGTGTTAACAGCAAAACTTGGGAAACTCTCAAGATTTGTAGTTGTGATATTGTGAGTTTGGCTCGGGTAATAATTGCTTACTTGAGTGACTCCAGCAGCATACTGATAATGTCCTACCGAATACTGATGAAACTCTTCTGGTCCTCCTGATTGCACTTGACTGCACTGCACTGCACTTTGTTGATGTTGCACTTCTTGAAATCTGGCTGCACACTCGCTGGCTTCTACTGACAGAAGATTTCGATTTGGTTTTCTGGTTTGACGAGGTTTATTAGACATTACCCTTTAACATGATAAAAATTCAAAGCCTAAATTCTGATTACTTGTTATTATATCTACGCTAATATATCCTAAGATTTCATACAAAATAATAAACAACGATGTGAACACTCTCGCTACTCAGAGGAGACTGACTGGTAACGGTTTGAGCGTGCGAATTTTATACGATACGCTCGGGACGTCCCCCTCCACGCCTATATTTTTTAAATATGGCTTTTAAATCAAAACTAGATCCAGAGGGAGATCTACTAGCGTATACACCACTGGATACGCCTTCTAATTACGAGAAATGTAATTATTCTCGTCTAAACGATAATGACACAAATCTGAGGGTGTATGAAGTGGTGTATACACACCTTGATGCACCCTTAAATCTAATAATCAAAGCAGTGTTGGATTAAAAAATGGAATCATGTGAAAATTTACATTTACTTTTAAATATAAAAACTGCAGTTGCAGAAGGGCATACAAAATAAAACGCTATACTATTTCTTAAGGGGTATTTTATGGATAGGATCCATTAAGAATTAGTTCTATATAAAACAAGTACAATAAATAAATTTCACATGTTTTTTCAAAAAGCATTTTCCAATGACAATTAGAATAAACGCTTTATTTGTTACGTAATTTATGTAATAGCTCTTTAGCACCTCCCATCTCTTTCGCCTTTCCCTCTCATCTTGGGACCACCCTTTGTTTTTTGTATAAAATGCATTGCATTGCAAACTTTATACTCATTTGTGAAAATGTATTTAAAGTATTTTGTGAACGGTAAAGAAGTCATTGAGACTATTATTTTTAAAAATCCAGTTAAATCGTATGAAAAAATAAATTTTACGTTTGATTTGGACACATTTATGCGTTTAGAAATATGTTTTGATGATCCCAATCGTCAATATCCCTATCGTCAAACAAAGAAGACGTTTTATTTGGCCACATTTTGTTATAAGAACGAGCTTTATAACGACAAGCTTTATAGCGACGGGCTTATGGAATACATGAGTATAGTTCCAGACACTTTGCAAACGATGAAACCTTCGACATCCCACTACTGTCCACTTAATGACTCAAGGGGTGCACAACAAGAGGATATGACAAGATTTTCAAGTATTTCAACTTTTACAATACATGTTGCTGTAGACGATTACGTTGTAAAAGTATTGAATTTTAAAATAAAGTGATTTAAAAAACAAAGAATTGTATTTCTATAGTTTAAATACATGTTATTGTATATGATTCAATTGTAAAAGTATTGAATTTTTTAATAAAGTGATTTGAAAAAAAAGATATGTGTTTCTATAATTTATAATAGTTTATTATTACTGTTATATATTACTGTATTTACATTTCGTGCCACTTCACATGTAAATTTTCACCAACACAAGTTAATTAACTGGAAAATTGTTTTTAATCCCATATATTAAAATGTGTTTATACAGTATTCCTATAGATCACCAAAGATTAATTTTTTTTGGTAAACAATTGGAAAATTAAAAAAAACGTTAATAGATTAAAAAAATCAACCCTTCATCTAGTGTTGCGTTTACGAGGGGAAGGGGAATTAATTAAATAATTCACCAATCCAACAATGATAAATCTTTACATAGTTTGTTTGATTTATATGTTGACAATACGCGTTTGACTTTTGTTCGTTCATACAAAAATGAACAGTCTTTGTTTCTGCAATGTATAACAGAGGCTTCAACCTGATTTTGACAATCCATACAATTAGACCATAGATCATTGAATTGATTTACAATTGTATCCAAGTTGTCATCAATAACTTGTTGATAATTTGGGTTTTTTATTTTACAGAAATCACAAACGTACCCAGGATCATAGCCTTTGGTATATTTAACTAAATGCTTGCAAACTAAACAGGCCGTGTTATTTGCTGGTAGTGATGATAACATTTTATCGTTTTTCAATTTCCTTTTTTTACATGCATTACCAAATAAGATAGTTTCCGACTCGTCGCCGAGAATTGGATGAAACAATCTAATTAGCGGTTTTTTCAATTGGTTATTCACATAATATTCTAAATCTATAGGAATATTATTTTGTAAAACATACAATGGGTCCTCACTTCGATGAAAAAGTTGTTTCCCTTTGTGTAAACTTGAATTAAACAATGTAATGATATATGGAACTCGATCTCCTAGTTTAGGCGCAGAACCTTCATCTCTTTCTTTCATTTTTTTTACCAATTCAATATGTGGCTGCGGATTTTTATAATCCAACTTTGAATATTCTTTGCTTATAATCAATTTTGATATAGGAATTTGATTTGATTTCAATTTAAACAAAACGTCTTTAACACAACAGATTGCTTCGTCTTTGCTTTTTTTCAACATTAATAAATCAATACATTTTTGCATAGTTTCTGGTAAAATTAAACAATTATCTCTTCTAACTAATTCCAATCCTTTACATTCAATTTTATCATATTTTTCATGACTACTCGAATAATAAACTCCAACGTAACGTTTTTTATTTTCTAGTAAGTAAGGACAATACACTTTTTCAAATTCTAATTTAATTGGTGCAATAAACAAACTAGAAATTTTTTCAGCTGCTTCCTTTCCTTTACACATTGCCTCCAGTACAGTTTCCACACCAAAATTAACCATTACCGAATCAGTGTCTCCGTAAATAACTTGTGAATTAATGTATTCTTTTTCAACAGCATGTTTTGTGGTTTCAAGCATTTCTCTTCCGTAAGCCGTAACACTGCTTGAAATTTGGAAACATGGCAAATGACCAGCTGATGCTCCTGTGAATCCATAAAGTGAATTAGCAGATATTTTCACTGAAAATTGA
The DNA here is from genome assembly GCA_033996565.1 of Nanhermannia nana. Lineage (NCBI taxonomy): Eukaryota > Metazoa > Arthropoda > Arachnida > Sarcoptiformes > Nanhermanniidae > Nanhermannia > Nanhermannia nana. Next base: position 17,356 of record JAUJYT010000244.1, read on the forward strand.
AGACAATCGTAAATCTTTTTCTTAAATGGATTTTGTTCTTCTTTTAATTTTCGTTTAATAACATTTCGTGCATCTATTAAGTTGGTTAAAATTTTTGGCAAAAGTCCTTGTCGGGTTGGCACACTGACAAACTTAAATCCATTTGGCGTTGTTTTATAATCAACTGTTTCAGTTCCAGTGGAATGTAGTAATAAAGTTGTGTAACACAAATTATGTGCAATCAAAATACTAGGATACAATGAACTAAAATCTAAAGTAGCAATAGGCTGTGTATAATATCCCACACGCGGCTGCAATACTGTTGCTCCATCATAGTTTGCATTCTTAGTCGTCTTTGTATTTTTACGTTTGTTTACCATTTCCTCATCATATTCTTCATCTGACGATAAATTGTCCAAAATTGTTTTCAGACTTTGACTACTGCATGAAATATCATGTTCTTTTTTTTCCTGCACTGTAGGAATAACATAGTTGTTTAATTTAGTTTGTCTTAAAATCTGAGAAACTGCTTTAAATTGTTCGCCTCGAGTCAATAACTTTGATAGTAAAACACCCGTAACTTTAGACATAGAAATATAACTGATGAAACTCATCAGTTTGTCGGCTAACAAAACAGGTAGTAATGAATCTTTTAAACAATATATTGCAAGCCTTTGCCGCATTTTGTTGTCTCCATTGTGCAATTCTGTTATGATATTATGTGGAACATCCTCTTTTTTCTCTTTGAGAAAATGTTCTGACACGGCGTTCAATGTATACGATCGTAGATTTCTAAATGTGCGATCAACATAAACAAACATGTCAAATGTAATACGACCTGAAATGCAAACATGTTTTCTCATACGTGCACCTTTTTGTTTGCTATTGGTAAAGTCTTCTTTAATGTATATCTTTTCATCTTTTTGGCGACCCAAACAATAAAACAATGAAGAACAGCCTAACGTTTTTGCTCTTTCAACTAAATATGGGAAATCAAATTCATTTATATTATACCCGGTTATTATATCTGGATCAAATTGGTTGATTAATGATGAAAACTTTTCCAACATTACTTTTTCACTTGTATATGAGAGCACCGTTGATCCCTCGATTGGATCACAACCATTTAAAACAAAAATCATTTTATGCAAAATTTCCAAACTTCCGTTATTGGATTGTTTTGCACAAACAACCCCAATTTGAATAATTGGATCTATCTTTGCTTGAGGAAAAATACCTCTTCTGCCTGCACATTCGATATCAAAACTTAATACTCGAAAATTAGCAATTAACTCGTCGTCTGTGTTGGCCGGATGCAAGCGAGTATAGTTGACATTGATCACTATTTGACAAGAAATTTTATCATTGTCCATTGAAATAGAATCACAGTCTTCTAAGTATACGTCAATCCAGTCTGATCCCTTTATATTACAGTCGACTAAAAATCGTGTTTCAAAATTTATATTGCTTTCAAAAATTACAGCATCTGGAAATGAATTTTTAATACTTTTCACCACATTATTTACAACTGCTGGAGCAACATAACTGATCTTGATTAAATTTAAATTATTTGTCGTATATCCGTAAAAATTTTTAACATTTAACCAATTTGATTTGCTCACAGAAATAACTTGTTCACATTGTTCTATAGTTCCTTTAAGTCGGGTAAACATCGCATTAGTCAAATTTGGTAATATAATGTAAAAATATGGAACGAATCCATTGACTATGCAACAGATGGAATGTTCCTCTTTTGTAGCACCATATAATTTTATAGATGTTGGTAAATTTATGTTATTCTTATTTGCTGTATATGTTATATCAAAAAGTTGAAATGTTAATTTGTTTGATGAGAATTCACTAAAAATGGGTCTGCTAATAGATGACATTATTAATTAGTTGAGTTATACGTGTATTTCCAATTGTAAACAAATAATGTTAAATCAAACTTATATGTTAATTTTATATACTGAACGTTTTCTATCTCCTTTGATATTAAGATTAATAATAAAACCGTACTAAGTCTAGACCAATTAGAATCCTGCATTCTTGATAACAATCGTTAATATCGTTAAAATTGGGTATATGAATGTATTTAACGCATAAATTAACTATACACAGTGTTATACATGATAAATACGTAAAAAATAAAACTAAATGGCAAATTTGCCTTTTTGAATTTTTTATTTCAAACAGAATCTTGTTGAGAATTCTAGAGAGTTTAAAAAGTTTCGAATCAGGTTTAGAAGCTTAGGTTTGTAAATAATTACAATACAAATCTAATTGTAATATCGTAATCGATAAAATCGTTATCCCAATATTTTATGTGTATGATGAGAATTAACCTTCACTCTTTCAGACCTCAAAATTCAGTCTATTAATATATACATTTGTATTGTATAACTGATTATATCCGAAAACTATAAACTTTCTCATGAATCGTTTTTATGTAAAAATAAAATAAGAATTTTATTAATAATTTCAAACTTTACAAATTACTACAATGATTACACTGATTATAATCAGAACTTTTATCATGAATAAAAATGTCGTGTGATTCATGAAAATAATTTCTACACTGGATGCATATAATCCATTTTCCTTCCCCTGAATATCCTTCGCATTCTTGATATGAACATTTGTAACTTGAAGTTTGTTTTTTTAATTGCTTTGTCAAATCTCTGATATAATAAAACGTTGGTTCAGCATATATTACCATTAAATCCATGTTTAATTGAACTACATCAGGAAGAATTCTTAGTTTTGGTTGTATTGAATCTGTATATTTATAATCAAGTATTAGATCATAAAGCCATTGTCTAGTTTTCTCAGGACTTTTTATTTCTAAAAGTTGAAATCCTATTAAGATTGCTGCAACATTTATTATAACAAACAGCCCGCAATTACATGAATCATTTTGCTGAGCACAATCTGAACTAACTACCAATTTCCAATCTGATGGATCAAACTTTATTGAACCACAGCTATACATTAAATTCGTTAACTCTAATAGCCCAAGAAATGTTATACCATAGTCTTTTTTATTTCGCGATCTTCCCATAGAATCCATTACAGTTATTTGTTTTGATTTCATATCAATTAAACCTAAAATGTAATGAGCAGTAATAGGTAGACAGACATCACCTCCATACATTGTAACAAAAATTAATTGCTTTTTCAAAGCTTTTTCATGAAGTATTTTCCTTAAAATATAATATTATATTTTAATGCAAGTATATCATCATAATAATTATAAAATATTACCTCAGACATACTTCCCAATCATTTTTTATGACCGAAGCAATTATATGAAAATCTAAAAGGCAGGTAAATTCACGCATACTGTATTTATTTATTAATGAAATAATTGCATCTTCAATTACGAAAGAAGATAGCCATTTATTATCATTAAGAGTATCAAATGGTTGTTCAAATTTCACTTTCTTGTATGGAAAATTATCCCATTCACAAAGTTTGATATCTATATTTGGATATAATTTGTTTTTGACAGTCCTTTTTATTGTTTTATCATCAGGATTGATAATGATTTTATCAATTTTTTCTTTTATGTTTTCTGTGCACTTTTCGCTTTCTTTTTCGAATTCTGATTCAAATGAATCTTCAAAAATTGATGAATTTTCTGAAATTCCAAAATCACTTGAGTCATCGGTTATAGGTTTGTTGGTTTTAGAAGGTAATGAAGTCTCATTTTGTACATCAGTATCAATCTTCCTAAAAAATTTTTTTCCGCTTTTTGTATGTTTTGACCTTTCATTTGCACTTATTAAATCTTTTACATTTACTTCTGATTTTTCCTTCGTATCAAGCTGCCCGATAGACATTTGACAGGCAATTATATGATAGCATTTTCCTTTAAAATTACAAGAGCAAGATATTTTTGGCCATAAATGTACTATATATTTTTTATTGACGTTATTAAAACTTCTTATTGTAAAACATTTTAGCAATGTATTTAAAGATATGAAATTATTATCAATAGCATATTTTGCCATCGATAAGACAGATTTCCTATTATCAAGGTCTTGATACGAAGTAACTGCTTTTACTTCTCCTTTAACTTGTTGTACAATATCCTTGTAATGAATAAAATTGCCAACTGTTTTTGTATTTATCTTGTTGGAAAAGTATTTACTAATATTATAATTTCCTATTCCTCTTGAAGCTCTATCAAACTCATTTATATAATAATTTTGAAGGTAATAGAGTATTAAACACATAGTATCTGGTTTATTTTCTTTCCATTCTGTTGTTAATCTGATGATATAATTGAAAGCCTCAGACTGATTACTTGTTGCTACTTTTCCTTCAAAAGCTTTGAATTTTCTTGTTTGAAATGCAGCAGAATAATTTTTAATATCATTAATTATGCATGTATTAATGTAGTTCAGTATATGAGAATTTTTTTCATTTTTTTTCTGAAATTCTATATTCTTACTATCAAAATCTATTAGCGATTCACTTTTAATTAAGTCTTCAATAAATTCTATTAAATTTAAACTTTCAGTTTTGCTTATATTCTTAGGTTTATTTTTGTGTATCCAGCGCTTAACATCACGTAATAAATGGTTATTGCAGATAACTAATGGTAAATCTAGTTCCTTTATTGTTTCCACTATTCCTGTTTCACGATCTGTTGTAATTGGTGTACATTTTATTTCTGTTAAGTTAAATAGTTTCTGCGCCCATTGAAAAAAATTATTATGTCGTTCCATTTGTTTAGTTTTATGTAGCATAAATAAAATTGGAAATGCTGGTTTTTCCTTCATTGTGATGTTTTTAATCGTTAGTGTTGATATAAAAAAATTTCCACAGCCTATATAAAAAAATATCATACGTGTATATATTATTAAATTATAGAATAATTAGTATAACTCACAGAATGTTGTGTCATAACTTAATAATCCACCTGACGATGGACTACGTTCTGTTATTCTCAATATACTATTTGCAAGTTTAATTACATCGCTACACCCTATATATAAAAATAAATTATAAATAAAAAAAAATGTAATAATATGTTAAAATAGCTGACAAAAATAGAGAACCAAATATAATTTTTAAAATTAATAGAGATGCATAACATTACCAAATATTACTTGAAGTTCAGGAATAAGTTTCATCTCTAATATATAATTTTCCAAATTCATTCCTATTTCATAAAGATTATGAATATCATCTCTTGAAATCAATTCTGCTTTCCTGGTGTTATAAAGCTTATTAATTATCTGCTTAGTATCCCTTGGTATTTTTGACTTTTCATAGGCTTTTGTATAATTCTCTCCTAATACATTCAACTTTTTTTCCTCTTCTACTATTTTTCTCTTATACAAAACACTTGGTAAAATATTTTCATCTTTTATTGAATCTAATAGGCTTTTGTCTGATGAAGTGAACATTCTATCTTCATTTAATTTTCTATTTCCATGCTTGTAATCAAAATATAATTTTTCGTTGCCACAATACGCAATAAGATAAATTCTATCTTTAATTTCAACGTTTGTTAAGAAATAAACATATCTTGTAAAACCTGTTTGATATTGATGCCTTCCCGGAATACTTGAATAATATTTATGTCGTTTTATTGAATTTTTTTCATCTATTTTATTCGCTGTTGTAACCCAACGATATTGATCATTTATAGTTACTTTTTTATAAACATCTTGTGGCTTATATAAAAACATTTCCCCACCTTTTGCTCCAATTGGTGGGGTTTTCATGATATATTTATTATATTTGCCTTGCAAATTAGTCAAATATTTATGTGCTTTTAAATCTGGTGGTGTATTACCGCATTTTTTGAAAACCATGTTAATATTTTCGTGATGGTTTGCTTCAAACGTTTCGGAATCAGAATGATTATTATCGCCCCCACCAAATTGTTCAATTTGTATTTGTTTGTCGTTGTTTATATTATCCTATTTAAAATAATG
>JAUJYT010000245.1:0-23259 GCA_033996565.1 Nanhermannia nana
ATCTTCAAGGATGAAAAACAAGCTCTCATTAATAATCATTAATAATTAGCTTATCTATACTTATATTTTATATTATTGAACATATTTAGTAATCCAGTAATTTATGCCAATGCTTATTATTGATATTATATTGAAATCAATAAACTTGTTAACGCCACACTATTAATAGTATTAACTAAATTGTGAAATGGTTAGCCTTGTATATGAAACTAACGATCCTCTACTTTATGCTATTAATCTTCTCGCTCTTTAAATATGATTCATATAAACTGCATGCAGTTTCAAAAGTGTTCAACGCATTTAATTGAAAAAATATTCTATGAGTTAACTGAATAACAATTTTTTGCATGAAATATAACTAATAAATATATTGAAATAATTTGTTTGCCATCCTATTCAGTATTTCCTATTCTATAGAAAAGATACATTTTTGAACACTTGCCATAATTAAAATAATTCACTGATTGTTGATGTCATTCCGTGAACTCTTCAGTGATAAAATTTACGCGAATCACAAAACTTTTTCTTTCCTTTAACCTTAAGTTATACTTATCTAACATATCTTAACTATCTGTAACTATCTAACATATAATTATGTAATAATAAATTGTATCAACTATAAGTCAGCCTATTGTCTATTTAAACAAGTTTTATAACTTAGTCTATTCTGTTCAAGAGTGTACTGACTTAAGTCCAATCTTTGTCTAAGCTTTTCCTAACGCGTGTCTTCTGTTCCATTTGCTGATAAATGCTTGAAATGCACGCTTAAAGTAAGCATTAGATAAAATATCTTTTTGATGATAACTCACAAGTATATGCATATATTGATACAAATATGCACTCAAACTATTTTGTTAAAGATTTTTATGCATTAAACTCTCTAAAGATGAGAGAATTAAACTTTACAATAACTTAATGCACTCAATGATTTAAAACATTGGTGTCCAACTCATTTGACTTGAAGGGCCAAATGCAACTTAAATCAGAGGCTATACAGACAACTTACAGAAAAAATAAATGATTTTCTTAACCCTATGCTTTTCATTACCGATACTACATCAGAATTTTCAAGCAAAGGTATTTTTTCAAGTTTTTCTATTATAGTATAATACTATACAGTATAAAAAATTATTATTTTTATAATCAAAAGTTACTTAATCCAGAATTTATCTCCAGTGGACTAGACCTTTTTCACTTTTCTGAAAGATTGACCTCAAAAAATATTTCAGGCCACTTGTTGGACACCATTGAGCTAAACTTAAAAATTTGCTATGAAGTGTTGGGTTGTTCATTAAAAATCGAATTCTCGCTTGCGAACTATCTGAGGATAGTGTTATATATCTTATTATGTACCATAACCTTCCTGATACTCATGTGTGAGACACTATTCGTTTTGCATTATTTATTTACATACTGCAAACAAGTTTGCAAATTTTTTAAATTTCTATGGGAGAGGAATTCAGTTTTACCCGCATCAGTGGGTTCCCGAAACCCCACCCCAAGTGTTAAACATTGTTGAATCCACCTAATCATATTTGATCACCTCCAATACGAACCTGACTAACTGGTTAACTTCCGACGGGCGATGAAGCGGTGATAGTGAAGACACATATTCAATTAGTACCATAGGTAAAAATGTGGGCAATTAAAGATTTAAATAAGTGCTGTCCGTCAAATTGCACCCGAAATTGCTAAAGGTCTATCTTCAACTTTACCTAATTTGTCCAATTGTGTCAAATTTATACAGAAAAGTTGAGTGGCGCTTAGTTTTCGGTAAATGTCAGGATTGAGTGTCACGATTCATTATCGCTCAATTATGCTATTTTTAAACTTGAGGCAAAAAAACTCGGAAAAATCTCTTTAAACCTAGAATCCGGTTTATTCATGAACAATCCAATAACTCTATTTATAGCTGGAGTTTTTTGCTCTTTTGTTTGTTGAACTTTTTGGCAAATTTTGCAAACTTTAAATAAAATCAATGTCAACCATAAGCATTCATTTCAGTCAACAAATACATTCAATTAAATGCATTTACAAATTGATATCTAATCCCTATTTCTGTAAAGTTATCAGTTTGTCAATTTGATCAAATACTTAATCATTTATCAAATTTTTGTTCAATTCTAGCCGGAGTCGGTTCTCTCTGCGTCGGTCTTATATTTTTTTGCTCAATATTAGCATCAATATTGACGGATCGGTTTGGTATTCAACGCATTTGTTTTATTGGAGGACTTCTTTCAACGTTTGGAATGTATATGAGCTCACTTTCCACTAATTTAACGCATTTATACATAACCTATGGTGTGATATTAGGAATCGGTGCTTCACTAGCCTACGCACCATCGCTTGTCATACTCGGACATTATTTTAAGAGGCGTTTAGGTTTAGTCAACGGATTAGTTACAGCTGGCAGCGCAGTGTTCACTGTAATAATGCCGATATTACTTAAAATGTTGATCGATAGTAAAGGCATACAAAGCACTCTCGAATATTTATCAATACTGATGTCAGTTCTGATGATATGCGCGCTTACGTTCAAAGAAAATCTAACACTTAAAAGCAGTACAACTACTAATACAGGGTCGAAAACTGGTGATAACAAGCAAAGAGTGTCCATTTTAAACAACTCTTTATGGCATAACAAGCTATACCTAATGTGGGCCATTGCTATACCGGTGGCTCTATTCGGTTATTTCGTACCATTTGTTCATTTAGTAAAACATGCCAATGATATCGAGTCTTACTATAGGGGAGAAATACTGGTCACATGCATCGGCGCATTCTCTTGTTTGGGTCGATTCATAACTGGACCGATCGCTGACTTTTCTAATGTGAATCGCATTGTTCTGCAACAAATTGCATTCGTCTCAATCGGCTTTTTGACAATACTTCTGACTGTAGCCAATCATTTCAGTTTACTATTAATATGTTGTTGTTTAGGAATATTTGACGGCTGTTTCATATCATTACTCGGACCCATTGCTTTCGACTTAGTCGGCGCTGAGAATGCCAGTCAAGCAATTGGTCTTTTACTCTGTTTTTGTTCATTGCCATTGACTGCGGGCCCACCCATAGCTGGTAAGGCACACCTCTACACCTCTTATAATTGAACATTAATTACAAATCAATTATTTTCTCTGATAGCCTATCTCTATGACATAAATGGCGATTACACTCTTGCATTCATATTGGCCGGTATTCCTCCAATTATCGGCGCATTCCTTATGATTTATATACTCAGGATTCAGAAACAGATGAGAAGTAGTCCTAAACAGATATATGAAGAAACGAAAAACATTAAAGGAATCAATGGGATGAAGCCATCAATCTTTGCGACTGAGTCTAATCACAACGACTTGAGTCAAACACATACACATCAGTTACCATTACACGTATCACTAGTCAAACACAATGATGATATCGTTTAAACATCAAATACAGTTATATTTCACTAAATTCATTGTCTTTCTCAAAATGATATAATTATTAAATCCAATAATGATATCATTAAAAATATAAATGGTTATCCAGTTATTGTGTAAATTACTATAACTTAAGCTAAAATTAAGTGCCATAATATAGGATTATTTTTAATAACGTTACAATTGTTTGAATTGTTAAAGAAACTACAAAACAAGTCATTAAATAATGAGCATTAAAACAATAGAAAATAAATAAATAATAAAAACTATTTGATACAGAGAAGGCCTTGTATTTCAATGACAAATGTTTCGAATCTTCGTTTGAATGTTGCCCTATGCACTCGCGTCCCGTCTAGAGATAGCCCTTCCATCAACTTCTCGAATGAAGTTTGCAATTGTTTCTGAATATTTGGCTCTTTTGATGAGTTAATGATTTGTTGCGCCAGTTCTTGATATTTAGAAGGGAAGCAACAGATCAATGAGAAGAGAGCGTTGGCGACACTCTCCCTCATAGTGACATCATTACTGGTCCCGCATTCCATTAATGTAAATTCAAATATTAGGCTTAGAAAAGCTTCGAGAAGATGTACTATTGTTTGAAATTTGTTTGGCTCTCGCATTACGTGTCCGCCCAATACTGCTATTATTGTCAGACAATTACTTTTTACTTCAAGACAGAACCTATTAATAAATAGATAAAAATAATTTTCTGTAAGTATACGTACACTATTAAGTGCTTAACTATAGACAAACAAACTATTTTCAATCTTATCATTCAAAACAAAATTATTTTTTGAATAAGTCTTTTGTTTACGTAATGCGAGACTCTCTTGTTTATGTCCTCTTTAGATAATTCAAATCGATTTCTTTATAATTACACAACTCTTATAACTTACAACTTAACTGTTAATTACGTTTTGCTGAAGGACGGCTGGAGGGGGAGGCTCTCAAGATATGTGTACCCAAAGAGTAACATATGGAGAAGGGGCTTAAGGCCATATCAGAGACAGATCAGGCCTTTCATGATAAGATATTTGAGTTAATGCAAGTTTTCAAATATCTGTTAATTTACTCAAAAAATATATATAATTGTTTCAAATATTGAAAATATGTCTCATTTTGACAAATAATGCACATTTGTATGAGATTTGAATTGATTTCTATTGATTGGTAGAATTTAATCTTTTATTCAATTTTAATATAATTGAGAATTACCGGTAAAATATGTTGTATGAAAGGGTTGGCGAAGATGTACTTGAGCGCAACTTAATTAATGAATGTAATCAATTACAAAATACACTGCTATACAACTATATGTGATACAGATATGCCATACAACTGATAGCCAGCATATTCTTAGAAACAAGAACTTATTGTTAGTTTTGAACTTTTAAAAAGACCGATTTGTTATTGAACTACTGACTCTTTACTGATTTAAAGTAACAATTTGTATAAAAATATAATGAATTCAAAGAAAAATAAATATGATAGGAATTATCGCAAAAGAGATATCCTCTAAACTGTAAATACACTAATAGAGTGAAATATAGATAACTTACGTTGACTTGAGAGCAAGTTGAACGCTCTGCATAATAGATTGCATCAACTGATCCGGTAATCCTTGCAGACGCTCCGGATCTTCACAAAGAAAAACTATAAGTTTATAATAGCTTTGACACAATTTAGGAAATTCTAATAGTTGTGCACTCATTAAAGGCATAATAATATTAAGACCAACAAAAACAACTTGAGTTGCGCTAACAGTTGAGTTATCATCAGTTACCGACACCTCATGAAACCATTCAATAAAGTCTTTTGCCGCCAAATCATTCAAAAAGTTGAGAATAACCAGAATATCATTATATGTTTCTTCATCTTTAGTGACCTCACGCGTAGAACGACCGCAATTGTGTTTCGCGTATTCGTTCAAAATAGATATCGAAGTGTTATAGAAACTGATTATATCATTGTCTGATAAATAGCAAAGTATGCGATTCGCGAGTTGTGCCACCAGATTAAGTATCGCCAACACTATTGAATCGTAGTTATGCAGCAATTGTAACATTTTTGGCAAATCATGAAAAATGGGTGCAATAAAATTAGGCCAAACGTTGGATATGTTGACGGCAGTGGTTCCACAAGCGATGCCTTCAAGACTTTCGTAAAGCTCAACAACAGCTACTCGTAAGGGTTCGTCAATATTTCGCGCCTCAACACTCGCACGAATTTGTCGGTACCTTTCGATCAACGGCTGAAACAACTGGTCGTATAATTCTTGCTTATAAGTGACGATATGGACAAACACTTGATATATGTTTTTACGAGTATTTATTGACATGTTTTGCAATTCGTTTTGCGAATGTTTTATCAGTAAATTATTCATATTTATGCAATTGTTGAGAGCTTTACACCTTTCGGCACAGTTTTTCACAAAATGAACTAAACTTAGCGATGATTCTTCAGTGACCTGAGTCTCACTCGAACAGAACAACAATTTACTAATAATGTGGTCAACAATGAAATTAAGAATATTATTAGCACAGGAAGAGTCGCGTCCGAAACAAGAATTTAATGTAATACTCATTTCGTTGTAATCGTTCTCATTGGGCAAGAGATAAGTCAACATAAACCTCGATATAAACATTGTAAGCGAAAGAGAGACCTGAGGACTAACCCATTGACTCAAACTTCGTTCGCAAAGATATTTCTCAATCGAACATAATTTGAAAAGTATAATAATGAGTCGCACCACCGGATCGATCGAGTTTGTGGTCAATCCATCGAAATTTTGGAGCGCTTGCACTGTTTGACTCAGATCTGATTGAGAAGCTATTGAGAGAGACATCAGTTGTGATGGTATGAGCTCTCGTTCGCCATAATTAGTTTGAGTCAAAACGCTGGCACTTATTAAGATCAACCAATGAATATCTTCATTCAAATCAACCCATTCGTTAGTCTTCTCCTGCGATTGACTCCAACGCTGAAGACATGACTCAAACTGATTGACGCGAATCGATAACACTTGAGTCAAACAATTAATAGAATGGTTCGAATCAATGCGTGCCAAACATCCGATAGCATTCAATTGATCACTAAATAGTATAATATCGTTCTCTTCGAACTCTTGAATATCTTCTTCAACGGCATCGCTTTGTCGTAAGCCTTCGGGTTGACTCAGATGTATTCGAATAAATGCTTCAAATATGGGTCGCGTCCACACCGACAATGACTCGACTTTAATCATTTCTTGATTGCGATTATTGGTATTCGAATCGATTTCGTCGCGTCTGTTGGCTCTCTCTATTATACTGATTATAGCCATCCATGAGTTAAATAAATTATCGTTCGCTAACTTGTATTTATCAAAATCTTCTTCATCTTTACAGCTGAGAGAATCCAATAATATTTTGCAACTCATTTGAGCCATCATTTCAAGGAAAGACTTCAACATTTCTGGTTCAACAAAATTGATTTGATCCCGACATTGAAGTCTTACACAAATTCTATTAATAACAGAACTGATGGGAACTATTTCGGGTATTGTTATTGCGTTACACATTCTATTCACTAAAACGATTGTACCGTTTATTATAGTTTTTAAAAATTTCACTCTATTTTCTGCATTGTTAATGATGGGGCCGTTCAGTGACTACAACTGATTAATGCATTGCAAAGAGTAATGAACTAGTTTTTCGTCATTACACGTGCGAAGACATAAATGTATTTCAAAGAACACTGTAATCACATCTCCATCTAATAGGACTTCTTTCCAATCAAGCGCCGGCTGTAGTACAGGATTTTCGATGGAGTCGACGTGTTTTGCGTATTGAGAGGAGAATATAGTGATGACATCGAAATTCCAGGAAAGTATGAAATCACAAATGCGTAACAGTTTGGCTGTAATAATACGCCACTCTTGGGAACGGTTCTCTTCTGAGATTCTGATGTCCGCCACCAAAGCGGTGACAACACATCGAAATATGCTTTTCAAGTGTGTGTTTTCAAACTTCTTCTTCGCGCGCAGATGTGTAGCCCACGGAAGACCGAAGTCTGACGCGCGAGTCGATGACGAGTATTCGTTTAGTAGAGACAGCAGTGAAGTGCAGGCGACCAGTCGTGAGCTCACTGGCGATGACGAGTTCGACACCATTTCGAACAGATATGAAAGGATTTGCGCCAAAGTTTGCGAATCGTTTCCCTCATCGATAGCAATGCGCTTCAGAATTATGGCACAAACCAGTAGTAGTTCTTCGCAAACAAATGCCTCCAAAGGCCTGCTGTTCACGAATTCGTTCAAATATTGCAATAATATCTTTCTCTGTTCTTGAGATAAAGTATTCCAATCCCTAATCACTCCATTCTTGAGACAACAGCCGCTCTGGAACTGAACGAACGCAACATCACTCGTCTCAAGTATTTCTCGGCACAAATCGAACGGACATTTCGTTTTCTGAAAGTCCAGGAATACTTGTTGGGCAGCATTTCGTTCTGAATATGACACACATTCCGGCGGAGCCTCAAGTCAATTAACAATTAAATAATTATTTATTAATTATAAGTTAATTAATAGTTAATAATTCTGTAAATCAATAAATAAATAATAAATAATTAAATACTGACTAATAATAGTTTAGCGCATGATTCCAAGTGTCGGATCACTTGTTCACACATTTTCTCTTTATTTCTTCTTATTTATTATTAAATGCAATCAATATTATGATCACTAATGTAAATGTATTTGAGGTTTAATTCAAAATTCAATTTTAATATTAAAAATACGCGAGAAATAGTTTGAGTCAATACACGAGTCAATAGATTCTGTTTGAGAAGTATTGATAATTCATTTGAAGCATTCAATAGGCGTTACTATGAGTTGGCGTTTGTAAACAATGCTTAAAACACTTTAACTATAAACGTTACGAGTACTGATTGAAGCCATTACTAAATAAGTAGTTAACACAATTCAAATAAATTGTGTTCTGGTCTGGGCTGAGCATAAATTATGCTTTTATTGGTTCAAAAGTTATAATTATTATTACTGTATTGTTATAAACTTTTATTAACTTATTAGAGAGTAATTGAACTCAAATTAAGTTAATTTTAACTTTTTTTATGACTATTTATAATATCTGTTCATTTCTCTTAATTTCTCTTAATTTCTCTTAATTTGAGAATTTTATTGCAAACTCAATTCAACTTAATATTCAATTTTTGATTATTTTAAACAATGTTAGAAATATTGAAATATAAATAATTTTATTAATTTAAGTAAAGTTTTACAAAAATAGTTATATTAAAGATATAGAGAACAATAGACACAGAATTGAAAATATAGAATTTAAGATGACTTCACTATAAGTTTATCAATATATTTTGATTCCCATATTTTGGTTGAGGAAAATTGATTATAATGTGGTTCACATCACTTAGACATCACTTAGACATCACTTAGATATAGCTTAAGTATAACCAAATCAGTCTAAAGAATAGGAACGCGTTTTCCGTAATACTCAATCATTCTGTAAGTGTTAGGGAAAAGTTAGTGCCATTTAACTGCAGTGGACAGCCCTTCATTTTTAGCCACTTCATAGACTACACCCCAGGCCTCGTCTATACTCCAAACAGACCACTCTTTGTTATCTTTCCTCAAACTGTTTATTTCTTCACAAATTTTTCTCATATTTGGATAATTAGTTTTGATCCAATCGATTATAGTCTGCGCCGACATATCCCTCAATGGCTTTATGAACGACTCTCCGGACTCTAATGCGAACACTTGAAAAGTAGATACAATTCTAAGACTGCATGTGTAGTAATAGCGCAATACTTCTCCCAATTCTCTTCGTTTGTTGGACTTAAAGAATAATTTGCTATCTTTTAAATATTCACTTAATTTAATACTATATTGAAGTAATTCATAATGTGTTTCATTAACAAAATTAAATACTGAGCCCTTTATTAATTTCCAATTTTCATTATTATAGTTATCTATATCTGTTTTCCATGTGAGCCATAATTCAATTTTATAATTTTCTGGTGGTTTCGGTATTTTGTTTTGTAAATTCTTTACATCTGAGGCAGTCATTGCTGCAAAGCTTTGTAAGATTGAGATCATTATCAATAACATTAAAGTAAAATATAAAATAAGTTTGTTTTTCATTTTCACAATTAAACGTTTAAATAGTTTTGTGATTTAAAAGAATTTGTGGCTAAAGCACAAATCCACTCAATTGTTGAAACGGTTCAAACTTGTGCTGATTCTCTGTTTTTCTATTAAAATAATGCTGCAGCAATAGAATGACTGTTAAAATTGGCGCTCATTCTAATAGTGTTGAGGAGAACAGACAGTATCTAATGAGTTAATAAGAATTTACAGTTCCCACAAGTTTTCAGTATTTTCTTTTAACTTTAAAATAAATTCAAAATTTAGTGTTAGTGTTAGATATTTATTAGTTCCTCGACCTGCCAACCGTACTGCAAAGCTAGCCCAATAAAAGTTATACTTCAAGTATAGCTAGACTATAGACCATCAGCTATAAGTAGCGTGGAATCAGTTTCTAATTTTTTAATTTAGTTCTCGCTCTCTTTTTTGGAACTGATTCAGCGCTAGCTATAAGAGAGTTACTCTGCTGACTGAGTCAACACATTTTATAGCGCGTAAGGATTTCATTTTGATTGTCTCCTTAGCGGGAAGTCTGTTGCCTATCAAATGATTGCCTGTCTACTGACTGTCGGCAAACTGATCCGACCGATTTGGATATACCGTTCACATTAGAGTATAATACATAACAAGGGGAGTACATAAGTGTGATATGAGTGAGATCGCATCCAATCAAATGAGAGCCATTAGAAAGCCCTTTAATGTTCTGAGAAATGCATTGAATATAAAGCAAAACAAACGAATGTAAACATAAAGTCGTGGTTTCTCTTTAAATAAAACTCAATTCATTTCTCTTTGATCTGTTTGCCAATCATTTCATATTTTAAACTTTTATTAAGTCATAAATTACTTTAAAATAATTATTATTAAAAATGTGATAAACCTTGAGATGAAATGATTTTATGAATGACTCAAAATGAGTCTAAACTTGCTCTGAATAAGTGCGTGAAAGCAATCAAATAGGGATTAAATGTATTATTAATATGTGATTAGTGTCTCATTTGTCTCATTCTTTGCCTTCAATTGAATCGCACTTTCAATTGATTCTCATTTATGTTTCAACACTTCAATCAATTCGCGTCTCATTTGATTGCATTTCAAAAATACAGACAAATAATAAATAATTGATTTTTATATTTTTTAATAATAACTGTAAATAAATAGCAATATATTTAGCATTTAATTAATTGATTTAATTATTAATAACTACAAAAGAATGAATGAAGTATCAAAATCACCAAAAGTCGACGATAACTCATTGACACCAAATGGCCATCAATTGTCTGATTGGCCTCAATCATGTTCTCCGAGAAGCGATTTATTCAAAAATAATGATAAAAATATTAAAGTATGTCTTCATTTAAATTAAATCAACATTTATTTCAATTTATTATTTAAATAAATATAGGAATTAAGGCGTCGAAGGAGTGAAACAGTGGTTGAATTGCGTAAACAGAGAAAAGAAGACAATTTAGAGAAGAGGCGACACATCTACGAAGACCTCCGTTTCGAGGACTACTTTCCCGAAGCAGAACAAGAAAACAAATTAAGTGCCGAAGAAATAATTGAAGTCTTGAAGTCATATAATAGTCATGAAATTCCTGTCAATTATATTCGCGAAATGAGACGTTTGATATCAATTCAAATGAATACCAGTCTTATGCCTACGCCTGATATATCTTTGAGGAATCAGTTCTTAGCCAATGATGTGATCACAAAATTAATTAACTGTTTAGTGAGTGAGGACTGTTCCATATCTCTTCTTATAGAAGTGGTGACACTTATGGCTCAATTATCCTCCGGAGGCAAAGAACATACGACTCTTTTGGTTAAATTAGGAATAGTTCCGAACCTGATATCATTACTATCTTATGACAACTTTACAGTCGTAGAGCAGGCGGTCGTCACTGTGGCCAACATTTGCAGTTCAACGCCAGAAATGAGAGATCTTATTATGAACACTGAGTTTCTGAATAAGTTATTGCCTTTAGTCATATCTGAAACAAGTGTCAGTCCATCCAAATATATAGAGGGCGACCATCGCATGCATTTGGTTCGGGCCATGTCTTGGGCTCTGTCTGTTATGTGTCAGCACAAAGACATGAACTCATACAAAATGGTTGAGACATTGCTTGACCACTACTTTATCAAATTACTTGATTATCCCGACTGTGAAGTGAAGTCACACGCATTGCGAGCACTGTCGGCCACTACAGAAAGAGATCTGGTATTAGGTGTGAATGAAAGCGCACAAGCGCTCAGATTCGTGCAATTGGTGACCAGTAATATTTCATTGTTGGCCACTATTATTGAGTACTTGTGGTCGCATAACAATGATGTAGTCCTGTATTCCATACGAATAATAGGAAACATAGTCTCTTGGGGTGAGTCCTACGCCCAGATCGTGATACAGGCCGGAGCTCTCAACAAATTCAATAGTTTAGTAACACATCAAAGCGCTCGAATCCAAAGAGAAGTTGTGTTCACCATTTCTAACATAACGGCTGGAAATTGTGCACAAATTGAAGCTGTAATTGACGCGAATATCGTTCCTATGATTGTAGAATTGCTATATTTGGGAGATTATAAAACGCAACTCGAAGCCATTCATGTTTTGCTCAATATATCAGCGATCAGTTCAATCAATCAAATCTATTATCTCATTAATATTGATGACACAATTCCTAATATGAATGTATTCGACGCAATGGCAACAATGCTTACCGGCTGTGATGCAAAAACCATTGAAACAACTCTTCAAGTGTATAATAATTTGTTTATATTTGCGAAAAAAGTCAATATATTGGAGAAAGTGGTCAATAAATGTGAGAGTTGTGCTGCCATTTATCACTTCGATTTGTTACAGAATTATAGCAACTCTCAGGTCGCAGCGTTGGCCACACATATTATCGAACAATATTTCAGTCAAGAATCATCACTTGAGGAACATATGGAAGATATGATCTTAAATACAAACGTTGGCTCTGATGGGGACAAACAAATGGAACTAAATTTTTGTTTTTAAGCTATGTTTTGCACAGAAATAATTTTGTTTATATTTAATTGTAGTTATTATTAATATAAGATATTTAAATTATGTTCGCATATATAATTTAGCTATTTTTATAACTTTTCAAATGTTTAATTTGTGTTCAAATAATGCAAATAATTTGCAATTAATGTCTTTGAGTGTGAGTCACGAGTTTATTGTTTTGGATTTTAAATTTAAATTATATTCTTAACAATCGTTTTGAAAAAACAACAGTATCTTTTAACAATAAATATTTTATATAACAATTAGCAAAAATACAGTTCAATCTTAATTTATTAGTAAATTATACCAAAAGACAACCGCAAAATAATTGATGAAATAAATACTAGAAATGTGTGGTGTCGTTAACTTCAACCTATTGGTAGTTAAATGTAAACCAAAGAAAAAAACAATTTAAAAATTTCAAAAGTCGTGAACTAAAACAACTTACAGCTGAGATTTTGTTCAATTGATCGCTGACATAATTTTCCTTTTTGTGATTCATGTTTCTTATGACAGGTGTAAACAAAACTTCTTTTACGTCATTTGTATGGCCTGTTATTCTGCTGACAATTAGAGCCACGCATAAACCTATAGCCCACGTGAAGCCTGCGAACCACATGTATGACAAACTGTAAATTGAAACTGAAGTTTGAGCTGAATTCGTTTCTTGCGTAGTGTTGAATGCATTCGGGCACAACTCGGTTGATTGAGGCAAAGGTATAGGTTTCGAACCATAAAATAGATTTCCAAAACCAATCCAAAAACCAATTATCAAACTTATTATAAAACCAGATAAGGCACCGGTAGAATTACAGCTCCGGCAACACATGCCTGCAGTGAAGAGCATGAGTAGCGGTCCTCCAACTACTCCGAAGATAGTGAGAGAAGCTTGAAGTAGTCCAACCATTTGGTCCGCAACAAAAGTAAGTACAACACAAAGTAATCCATAGAATAGCGCCAATAGTTTGGAAATCATTACTTCTGTCTTTTGACTTAATTGTTTTCTTTTCTTATAGTATGGCTTCAGATAATCTTCTAAAGTAACGGCCGCTAAAGAGTTGACAAACGATGAAACTGAAGAGAGAGCACCACTGAAAATGCCAGAGATTATAATTCCTGGCAATCCTGGATATGATGACAATGACTTCATAACAAAATAAGGCAGTATTTGATCAGATTTTGAGATATATTTTTTGACGAGTGGATCACATTTCCAGAAATTAGCGAAAATGACTAAACCAGTGAATGAGGTAATCAGACTCAGCAGTGTAGTGATCGGCCAACTTATAAATAATGATCTGTTATACAGTATAATAAAATAAATTCATTTTAATTCGATTTTATGTAATAATAAGCACCGATACAAACATTTGTGATTTCTTTAGATTCTCAACAGTAAGCAACCTCTGAACTTGAGTTTGATTAACGCCATAAAGGGATACAAATATGAAAATACCGCCAATAGATAGTGACCAAAATGTATGTCTTGTCAGTGGGTTTGGATCGAAGCTATTATTTGAAATGTTATTATTGTAAAGTAAAATAAATAACATGAAAAGTTTTGCTTTGGCTCGTGTTGTGATTTGTTTTATTTAAAATCAATTCGAATTCTGTTATTGGTATTGAACATACATTTGATCTTTGCTGCAGTTCTTAATTCAAAATAGAACTCAATTCAGTGTTTTTCACAATTTTTAATAATTACAGTTAATGTTAACTCTATATAAACGTAATATTATTAATAATTAGTTAAATATTAGATTTAATCCGAGGGCCGCTTCTCTGAAAATTTTTTAGTAAACTCTTCAGCATTTTTGAAGAACTTTTTCCTATCTTTTGAATATTCTTCAGCTAAATCAGTTCTTAAGGGGTGCTCAGGCTCGGGGTCATTGACTAGCGCTACCAGTGCTTGAATCACTACATATAACACATTATTAATTAGTATTAAAATAAAGCGAAAAGTGATAGAGTAGTGAAGGAGTGACACAAACCCTGATCTGTTTTTGTGGCCGGTTTCCAATTCTCGGCTTGAATTATAGGGAGGCAGACCTGACCCTTCTCGTCAATGTTCGGGTGATATATCTTCGTCCGGAACGTGATTTTCGGCGGTTTGAAGGGGTATTCGGCCGGAAAGTTGATCTCAATCCTAAACGCGCCCCTATTGTAGGGCACACTCTCCTAATCATATATCAAATACAATTACATACATTATATACATATCATTATTAATCAATAGCTAATTACGGGCACTATTAAGCCATTCCATGTCAACATATTCTGTTCGTCCACTTGTATGTCTCGGAATGATCGCAGACCTGCTTTA
This sequence comes from Nanhermannia nana, assembly GCA_033996565.1. Classification (NCBI taxonomy): domain Eukaryota; kingdom Metazoa; phylum Arthropoda; class Arachnida; order Sarcoptiformes; family Nanhermanniidae; genus Nanhermannia; species Nanhermannia nana. Next base: position 14,940 of record JAUJYT010000245.1, read on the forward strand.
CGTATATCTTGTAATTCCTTTCAAGTATTAATTATTATTGAAATTATTATTTTTCTTATTATAATACGTTTTAAATTTATATTTATTTGTCTAAAAACTCATATATTTATACCTTTTGTAACCTTCTCGTCGCCGCCATTCTCTTAATTCATTTAGTTTTCAAACACTTGTTTAATAAATAAATTAATAAATTATTGTTTTTCTATTTATATCTCAATTACAATAAAATTGTTAATTATTTTAATCTCTATTCTATTCTAATAATACCTGTAATACCAAAAGTGTGAAACATTACCTCAACTCTGATTGGCTCGTTTTCAACCAATGAGTCTCTCTCTTAATCGTAAGCAAAAGCTTTTCAAACAATAAAAGACCAAAAAGTTATTTTATTTATACAAAAGTTGAGTCAATGATGAACTGATTATCAAAATAATAACTAATATTAATATTTAATTATATTTCAAATATTTAAAACTTTATTATTCAATATTAATTGAAACAAATAAAGCGATGATTTTGACAGTTATTTTGAATTGAATTGAAATTTAATATAATATTTTCGTCAATTAATTACAATTTGATAACAACTGAGATAACAATGTCTGTAATGGTTGGACCGCAAAGACGTTGTATTCAAACCATTAATAACAACAATAATAAGAATTCGACACCAATTCAAACCAATAATATGTCAATAGATATCAATTTAAACAAAGCTTCAAATAGTAAACAAGTGCTCAATGAAGACAATAGTCTTGAAATCGGGTATTATTTGCATCGAAACAAATTGGGTGAAGGTATGGATCAGTGGTTACTACATATCAGATATTTGTCTCTATTTAATGATTATTTTTATGCCATTTCTTAATTTCTCTTAAGATATATGATATGTTATTGTCTATAACTGTCTATACTATTGATATACCATTTATTTATTAACCTTTAATATTGATATCTATTAAAAGGAGGCTTTGGAACCGTTCGGATGGCCACTCATCTCAAGACTGGTCTCAAAGTTGCGGTTAAGATAATGAACAAACAGAAGTTAGGCGTAAGTCATATATAGATATATGAACTGTAATTGTATTTTTATGTCATCAAAAATAGTTTTCGATGCTTTTGATTAAGTTTACAAATACTTATATTTAGAGTTATTTTATGAAAACTTATGTTTTGATTGATATAACTTTGTATTAAAGAGCGATCTCTTCCGTGTCCGCATTGAGATCAATGCGTTGAAGGCCTTACAGCACGAAAATATTGCAAAACTACTACAAGTGATTGAAAATAATGAATACATTTATTTGGTTTTAGAGGTATTTTGTTTAAAAATTTCAATATTAACGTATCAATTGATGAGAATGTCTTATATTGTCTTATATTGTAATAGTATTGTAGTGGAGGAGAACTTTTCGATTATTTGGTTTCTAATTCGCGTCTAACAGAAAACGAGTCCAAAAAAATTATCACAGATTTGGCAAATGTTTTGTCATTTATTCATCGAAATGGTTTTGCTCACAGAGACCTAAAACCAGAAAACATATTGTTTGACGCGAACCATAAAATCAAATTAATAGACTTCGGACTCGCAGCCAATTGTCGGGTAAATTGTTATGCATTTCATTCATAACATGCATATTATTCATAAAAATTGAGATTCACTTACAGTACAGTACACTTACGCCCTTTATGAGAGCATTTCCATAGACTAACATTTAAGTAAAATAATGAAAAGTTATTATTTTCATGACTTGGATTAGAAATATAGCACAGGAAATGATTCTTATTATTAAATATTAAGTAAGAAAAACATTTTTAGAATTAATTAATATTCGCAAACATTAAGTAATTGTCTGAATGACGAGACAATAACTTTAAGAGAATACAAAATGAATTAATAAACTGAATAATTATTTTTTATTTGAATGTATTGAAAAAGATTACATAAGAGAAAATAATTTTTAAATTTAAATTAATTTAAATTTAATGCTAACCTTAATTAAAGGAAAGCAAGACATCATTGGCTCACCTGAAGACTTGTTGTGGAAGTCCTGCATATGCAGCGCCGGAACTTTTACAGGGAGACCATTATTCAGGACCTGCTGTTGATGTTTGGAGTGCAGGAGTACTGCTTTACGCACTGTTAACAGGAAAACTTCCCTTCGATGACAACAATATCGGCGCTTTGTATAAGAAGATTCAGGTAAAGAGTATTTACTAAATAATGTTAAGTGAATGATATGTTCAATAATTGATTTTTGCAATTTATTTATCATTAAAGGATGGAAATTATCGTTTGCCTCAATGGTTATCAGCAGAAGCGCGCGATTTAATCAAATCAATGTTGAAAACTGACCCCAAAGAGCGCATAACTATAGATGATATACTTTCACATCCGTGGATATGTCCAAATGCAAGACAACAGCAAAACAGTTCGATTCAAGTGTTAAAACCAAATCTAGACGATGAGGTCTTTTTTAATTGTATTCAACTATTTCGTGAAACTCCTGTTAAAGTTTTGCGAGAAAACATTTTGCATGGATTTGGATATCAAACGGCTACGTATTGGCTCATCAAAAGTCAACCCAATATTAAAGTATTATTAATACTGTAATAAATATTATAATTACTATATTTGATTAACTCAATGTTCTCTTATAGCCGTCAGTTATACCTCTTTTTTCTCAAAACCAAATCATTCATTCAAATCAAATGCCAATCATTCAGAGAAAAAGAAGTAAGAGTTTGGATGACTCGCAAAATAAAGAAAATGGTATTGAACTTAAATAATTATTTAGTAAACATTATTGAGATATAATTATTTACGATCAGGTACTCGTCCAAAACTGGTTGGAGCGAAACGCAAAGTTGATTCGACAAATGCGCCGCCAACTAAAGCAGTGGTTGCCTCACATAAAGTTAAACCTGACATATCAGTGCCCTCTCCGTCCAAAATTCCGGTTTTGCTTAACATTGAATTGACCCCAAAATCAAAAGACAAGAAAGTATTACTTGAAACTGAGTCTCTGATGGGCTCTCCGGTCACGCCAAGCAAAAAGCCCCGACTATTCATTGGTCTCAATAATAGCCCTCTTAATAATAATAAGAGTCCGCTTCGAAAACTTAATCTCAAAAGCTGTGAAATAATTTCGCCGAAAACTCCGGTTAATGCAAAAGTTGAGTCCACGCCAAAGAAATCATTATTGAAGCGTATTCTCGAGTCCGCAACACCTGCTAAAAGCCAGAACCCGAGAATGATAACAACTTCTACCACTTCCAAGAATATAACTCTTACCTCTTTCGCAGACCCTCAACAGTGTATCGATATATTAATCAAAGCATTGACTGCAAAAGGCATTCAATGCAAACAAAAAGAGTGAGTTTTAAAATAATTTTAATTGACTGCACTTTGAGAACTCATGAATTATATATATTTTTTTGACCAGCTTTTCGTTGCGATGCGTTCTTTCAACTAAAAACGTGATCATTCTTTCATTCAATTTGGAGATTTGCAAGTATGAAAACAGATGTGTTATTCAACGGAAGCGTCTCAGAGGTAACGCCTGGGAATACAAACAAATTTGTGAAGAAATTCTTAGAATAAGTAATGAAGCCAACAATAAGTAGATATCAAAATGTTTTAATACATCCTTAATTCGAGCCATTATTTCAAAGTTCTCTTAAGAACCGTATTACTGATTTGTATTCATTGGACTTTTTATAACCTATATATAAAGCAATATAGCTTTTTATAACTGATACACTATTTTATAAGTAACGCATATTTTTATAATATCCCAAAAATAAACATTTGCTGTCATTTGTTTTATAAGTTATTTATTATATTTTAAACTAATTTTTGGCATTTTTTTGTCAGATATTTATTGGATTTAAACTAATTCCTGAAAACTTAACAATATTTGGGTCAATCGTTGAGTTTATAAATGAGAGAAGACTAAAGTATAGGCAAACTATAAAAGTGAGGGCAAATGAATGAGTTTCAGATGAGATTATAAATTATTGATATAAAGGGTTCACTTCTATTAACTGTATGTGTATAAAAAGTTTGTTTGGATACAGATATTCATTATAGGTTTCCCATCATCTTAGAGGACATGTACCGGTCAGCAAAAGTCAATTTGAGAACCAATGACTTATACGACAGTGAGAAAGAAGTCATACTTAGCATAGAAGCACTTTTTTGCAATTTAGACATCAAACTACATAATAGAATGAATACAACAATAATTTACTTTAATTTCAAAAATGTGGTTTATTTGTATAATAAAACTGAGAATTAATTTATTCATAATGAATAAAAATAATGAGTTCATCAGAAATACATAATTTGATACGAAATATAAAATAATATATTTAATGAATATTCCAAACTTCTTCAAATGCTGAACAAATTTTAGTGCAGGCGAGTGCTGCTGAGAGTGGGTATTGACTGATAGAAACAGTCTCTTCCACATAATCGGCGTCAACCTAAGAGTAAAAATAGTGATAAAACAATACAATTGAACGTAATTAAGGTAATAAAGAGTAAGTACAGATCCGTGAGCCATCCCTCCTATAACTATAGCTATAGGGGACTCGTCTGATGGCACCAGTTCTCGAGGGTGTACCAAATTCTTTGATTGATAAGTTGTCCCAATCTTTTTACAGCCAACCGGAAGATGAGATGTTATCGGATTCTTAATAACCTGTAGTAAAGTGTCAACAATTGGTTCTTTAATTAATTATTTAAATACCTTTAAAAGCTTTTGCGGTCCATTTGCGGAACGAATACTCAATTTGTGTAATAATTGAACTGAAGAGTCAATCAAATGATAAGCAATTTGTTTAATATAAAAACTTAATACAATTAATAACTTAATTACCCATTAAATTAGCGAAACGAGTGAAAGTTCGGGGGAATCGAGTTTGAGGGTTGATCTCAATCAAAACATTACGGTCTGTATGGATGTAGACCTGTAAGAGTCCGGCTCTGTTTAGCGGACTGTCGAATAACATTAATAAACACTAACGGAAGAAATGAACTCATTATTAATTATTGAAAACTTTAAAGTAATGAATACCTGATGAGTGATGTCTGGTCTGCAAAATGCGGGATCTTTTTTGTATTTTCTGATTTGGTTCATATGTTGGTCACAATTTAATAGTTCAAAGCTTTTGGCAGTTTTTACGATTTCTAAATTACATTTCTCTAAAATAATTATTAATCGTTTTGAGTCATTCTTCGAGCTTTTGAACAGTTTTGGTCTTAAGAGTTGGTCTTTATTGATAGGCATTCCCTCTAAAGCGTCTGGTATTTCATGATCTAATTCTACGCTTTCCTCCACTTCTTCTTCTTCTGAAGATAATTTTCTTTTTTCAGACATTTTATTGTTTTTATTTCATCTGTTTTTTGACCAAATATTAAGAATTGAATTGTTATTTGTGTCAGAAATAAACACTATTTTATTAAATGTTTTAAAACCAAACAAAATGAAAAACTCGTGTATTTGTGTGTATTTCAAAATCACATGTTTTGCAAATGCTTTCCATAAAGTACGACAACTGTGAGCTAAAGATCAATATTTATTTAATTTGATTAAACATTTATTAATAGTTATGTAATTGTTATATAATTGTTATAATTATCATAATTACTGTATAAATGTCTAAAAAGTTGATATCTTTAATAATTTCACAAAAAATATAATTAAATAAAATAAACTTTTGCCAAACGAAACATTTAATAAATATTTAACAAAAAAGAAAGCACTGTATTGAATGACGTAATGGTTCAAAAAGTTTCATTGACTTTTGTAATATTTGATATGATTATAGTTCACATTTTTCGGACTAAATCTTGAGATATAAGTCACTGTTCTCTCAAATCCACTGCCGTAGCCAGAAATTTTTGGTTGGGGGGGCCAGACATAGGAAAATTATAAGATATTAATAATTTTTAAAATTGCTACAGGCCTACACTTAAATGTCTAAAAATGTTTGGGGGGGCCAGTGCCCCCCTGGCCCATAGCTGGCTACGGCACTGGTTGTTTCAGTTCCAATTTTCTATTTCAGTTCCGTTTCAGTTTCAGTTTTCTGGAGAATTTCTACTTCAGTTTCAGTTCTTGGAACTGAAACCAACACTAGTTTTGTGTTTCATCACATACTACTTGTTAGCTGATTGTTAGTAAAGTACTGTATACTGTGGAACCTTTACTAAAAATTTCAATATAGCTCACAATAATTTAATATTTTGCTTTATTTGAATTTATATAATATAATAAGTTATAAAATGAATAAATGATAAATCTATTCATAAACTTGTCTATTAGCTGAGGCGAGGCTAGCCTAGGTGAGTTTTGAGGAGCTAATTAGAGGCTTAGGCTCAGGCTCTAGGATTTGATTCATGGCTCAGGCTCTAGGGTTTGACTCCTGGCCCATGCTCTAGGGTTTGACTCCTGGCTCAGGCTCTAGGGTTTGACTCCTGGCTCAAGCTCTGTTGATTATAAGCCTAGGCTCGCTAGGTTTCGAGCCTATGGACAACATTATGGACAACAATGGTTGCCTATGAAAAACTTATTTCAAAAGATTATTTGAAAAATAACGAAAATTTTTCAGTCTTTAATTTGTAATATATGAAAAACTCGCGCCGCAGCATATAATTTAAAACTGTCTAAAACACCAAAACAAGATGAACCTAAATAAATACGTGAGACCAACTCAATATCCAAATCCTTATAATTAGGTTTTCATTGAATACAACCTTGAGTTAGATTGAGTTAGTTATCTAATAAGGTTCAATGGGTTGGTAATCTGAAGCCAAACCTGATAAGACCAGTTGCACTGGAACTGATTGCTAACCTCATTATAAGCTGACTTATATCTTAAAATAATTTAATCAGAATTTGATCACTTATTTATTCAACTTTTTAACGTAATATAAATACAATTTAATAAAAGAACCAATAATACAAATACGTGTAAACAATTTATTACCTAATTTAATACAAAAGCCTTATTACCCATAATTCAAATTGCTATGACTAATGTTAAGCAGTCAAAGACTTTTACTCCGTATGTATCTTATCATGAGATCCATCAAACATTTGTTTTTCTAGACCTAAGTTAACGTATTCTTTCAAACTTTTAACATAACTAGAGTTGAGGTCATTATCATAACTAACACAAGTCTCTAATTCATCATTCAATTCACTAACAGTGATATCACTGTTATTTCTATTATCAGTGAAATAACTATTATTTTCATTACTATTATTAGGTTTAAGATCGCATTCATTAACATAATTATTACTATTATTTGAATTATTTTCGCTGTCGTTTAGCGTACAATCAGGTAATCCATAAGCAGAACAAAAATATTGTTTAATTTCACTCAATTTTATGGCCATTTTATTAAGTAATTTAGCGAAAGGTGTTGTGTCTCCACAAATAATTGCCGGCAAATAAGGCCAGAATCTGAGCGCAATTGTGGACCTCAGGTATCTCTGAATAGTAGTGAACACTCCTTTATTACTACTGTTCACGTATTTGTCCAATTCGTCCAATATTTGCTTGGCTTCAGTCACAGCAGTGAATAGTTTTGTAGCTGAGTCTAAATCTGTATAATTTATGTTTTCGGGTGGATTTCGAAGTAAATAATTCAGTTCTAACCAAATGTTACGCAAATTTTGATGATAAGTCAGCTCCTCTTTAGTTAATATTGAGTTACTGTAGAGATAAATAGAAATTTTTTTTTATAGATTTTATTCACAATTTTTTAGTAACATTTTTACCTCTTCTCTGAGTTTTGAAACTTATTGCTATCGTTTAGAGTCATTTTTTGTAATTAATAAAAGAATATAAGAATTTTGTTAAGCTTTTAGATTAATTCAAAGTAACATTTATTGAGCAAATGTTTTGAACGTAACATAAAATGGTAAAAGAAATGTTTCTATCAGTCGAGTAACTAAGCAATGGTTATCTAATTGTATTAATACTAAGTTACAAAGTTCTCCTGCACTAAAACTTGAACTACTTTCTCATTAATAGAATACTGATAGAGAGAATTTTTCTGACAAGTGAGGAGGTATTGATTCGACTTTCGAAATGGAATTTATATAACCGGTAAATCGCATTGTGATTCCAGATATATTCCATGTAAAGTATTTCTCATTCTATTTGTAAACAACTAAAAAATAGACTCATATTTCCATTTATCATGAAATATGCTTTTTTTGTTCAGACCAGTGATACGGGTGATACGGGTGATACGTAGGAAGTCATGGGGGGAGGAGGAGGGGTTATTCAAAAGCGTACAAACTCT
>JAUJYT010000246.1:0-23246 GCA_033996565.1 Nanhermannia nana
ATATTATGTTCTTTAAATACGATTAGCATTATTTAATTTGACCTCATAATAGTGCCTTATAAAAAAATTTGCGGCCCCAATCAATATGGTTAGACCTCTGAGCGGCCCTCAGTTGCAAATGAGTTTGACAAGACTGTACTACAGTATCGGTTTGGATCCCATATCTGACATTCGTATGAATAACGACATGAAAAATATACACAGTATTGCGCATATTGTGCAGAATTACTCCATTTGTAATTAGGATAGCATTTGCAGATATTGTCAACACATTTTCATTTCGACCTCCCCTTACAATCTTCATCTTTAGTACAATAGCTGATCGAGTCATTTATACATTTATCTCCATTATTAGAGTCTGGAAAATAACCACTAATACAGACACAACGACCATTACTACAATGTCTGGCTGTGTCGTATGTTTGACAGTCGGAAGAAGATCTACATAAGAAATAAATACATTCCTGTGCAGAATCACTCCATTTATAGTTAGGAAGACATCTGCAGACGGAGTCAACACATGCACTTTTAAAATCCGAACAATAAGATTGCGTACAATTAGATAAATAAGGATGTTTTGTATAATTATATATCGAGTTATTTGCATTTAATTCATATAAATTTTTACAATAGACATAACTTATTATACTTAAAATTATTAAATTGAAAATCTATGCGTTTACACCCATTATTGAGATTATAAGCATATTTCTCAAACTAATGATATTGTAATTGTAAAATTATTGTCTAATTGAGCAATAGTTTTATTGTAAAATTTTATAAGACAATTAAATGAATGTTATCATTTAATAGAGATATAAAACAATACAAAATATATCTATAAATGATTATTAATTTTATATATCACTCATCATTTATTTATTCCATTTCACATGACTAAGCCTAGACGCTTTCGGAAATACAACTTTTTTTATGTAGGTTCAAAACGTAGATCAAAAACTTTTAAAAGTTAAGTAAAAATATCTTACCTTTTAATTCTAAATTCATGGCAATAAAATTCTTTGAATTTTAACTGGTATTTAATTATTGTGAGGAGTTCATAGAAGCTCACTACAGTGAACATTAGCTTGAATTTAGCTTCTCTTACATGATACTCAGCTTGAGTTTATATTGTATTAGCCAAGAATTGGCTTGAGCTTAAACAAGCTTATCTCAGCTCTAGCACAAGCTCAAGCTCGAGCTTAGCTTTTGTTCTTCACTACTTATACGTCACGTCCAAAAATAACTCAATTTTACCATTGATTTGATAACTAAAAACTTTAAATGTAAGCTATACTGAGACTCACCTGTATATAAAATATATATAGACTTATATTATTAATTAAAATGAAAAGTGATCTATTAATTAATACTTACGCGCTCCATCATTACCGGTACAGTTGGACGACTCTGCGTTTGACAAAAGAGCCAAAATTAAAGCAAGGCTTAACATTAATTTAAATACCATTTCGTTTAAATTAAAATTTTAATCTCAATTTAATTTCATATATATGTTGATATACTTTTAAATTAGTATCGCATTAAATTTCAATACAATTTTTAGGTCTAAGGGATACGGTTAAGATCCGGCTCCTTTTATAGTTTTCAAAAATATAGTAAATATGTTATTATACTGTACAGTACATGAATAATAAATGTTTAGGTTGACAGCTATGATATATTGAAATTGGTACATTTTTACGATATTATTAAATTTCAATCAGTACTTAATGAAACTTTTTATAAAAATATATTTATTGCCTATTTAATAATGAAATTAATTTAAAAATAGATATTTAAGTAATATATAATTATGAACTCTTAATTTAATTGTTCATTAATTCTATTCTAAACTTACATATGCTTTTTTAACAATGAGATGTGAATTTAGTTACGCGAAAAGCAGAATTATTTACTATATAATTAAAAAAAAGTGTTAACCCACATATCAATTAACCAAAATTTAAAACTCAAAATCTTTGGTTTTTTCAACATTTTACCTAAACCTTTAAGGAATTTTAATGAATTGAATTCCACTTCCAATTCTGGACATAAATCATGGGATTTTTCAACATACTTTAATCAATAATTTATAAACAAATAATGATTAATAAATATGGAAAAGCCTATGATTTGGGTTCAAAATTTAAATTAACAAAAGAGTATCATTTAATTTGCTTATTAATAGCCTCAAAGATTTAGTAAAAATTTTGAGAAAAGAAATGTTTTTTAGTATTAAACGTTAGTATATTTATGTTGGTTAAAATTGTTTTAAATGCATTACCAATTTCATGGGCTATTTTGCGTGACTTCTCTTTTATAAAAACAAAGTTTTGCTCATTTTGAATAAAGCTTAAATTTTTTTTGTGCAATTTATCGTATAGTTTGGGAAGTTTAGTATAATTTTATACCTTATAGTAAACAATTAAGAATTTTATGTTTAGTTTCTGTAGTTTTTATCGAATCAAAGTGGTGTCAAATGAATATGTTTTGAAAATATCCCAAAATCCGTCATAATTATTAGATACTTACTAGCTGCCACCTAATGGTTTGCAGTTTTTTTACTTAATTATATTTTATTTAATTAAAATTTTGTTTAAAATCTGGTCATGGTATTAATTCATATACCATGCTTTAGTAGGCATGCTTGCCATTTTCAATATATTTATAAACGCGCACGCACCAGGAAAGGGGAGCAGTTGTTTGGTAGTTAAGACTTTGGCGGGGCCGGTGTTAGCAGCGGATTTATGGTAGGTTTGAGAGAGGGAGGTAGCTTTAAGATAATTACTAGCTATGAATAATAAAACTTGTAGGTGGAATCAGTTTAGGCGCAATATTAGGCATTGCTGGGAGTAGGGCGGTACATAAATCTTAACAGTAACAATATAATTTTTAACTTACAAGAGTATAATTGCTCTTTTCTGTGAAGAGCATTTATTATTGATTTAATCTTTATTATAATATTTTTATTGTTTGTTAATTTCCCAATAAATTGACTTAATATTTGTTAATAAGAATTAAATATGTATTTAATGTTTTTTTTTATTTTGAAACAGATTATTCGTTAAAATACTTCCTAACACTTACATAAAATTTATTGATTTTAATTATAATTAGCTTTATATTATAGCCCATAATGAGATTCACTCTAATATTTGTTTTAAGAGACGTCACAGATTACATTTCATTATTAAAGATCAATATTTAATTCACATAAGTTAAGTCTCTATTACAAAACAATATTCTGATTTGATATTCAGTAAATTCTAGTTATAACGAACAGCTAAATACAAAAATCCTGTTATAACTAAGTTATATTTCATTATATAATATGCATTAGTTCTACAGTGTGTTATAGCGAACCTAACTATGTATACAGTCGTTCCTGTTTATAGTGAACCTGTCGGTTCCATAGAAATAGTTCACTATAAAGGGGAAGGACTGTATCAGAGTATAAAAAGAGTCTACTGTACCAAATAATGTTTCTTTTTTATCTTCAATAGAAATAATGCACAAAATAGATAAATATTTGTATTAAGAAGTCATACAAAAGATATATCAATATTTTCTGACTTTCGTAATATTTTTCAAATAAAATATTTCTTAAGTAAATTAGTTTCAAAAGTATTTTGTTTTAATGCAAACTTTGGATACAATTAATATGTATTAAATTATTGAATAATTTGTATCTGAAATACTTCAAAATTAAGAAACAAAATGCGAAACTCAAAGCTGTACTCTATATTAATTTAGAGAATAATAGAAAATAATAGAAAATAATATGAATGCTAAATAACATAACTATTATGGAAACACTAATGTACAAAACTTTTATTTATATAAAGCTTAATAGAATAAAAAGCTTTATAACTCAGTTCATATAATATGCAATTTTTTATTACGAAAAATAAGTGTTTAGTGTAATATAAGCTGAAATCATTAACAAAACACAATAATACAAAACAGGAATCGATTTTTCAAATGGATATATAAACTAAATTAGAGAATGAATTGATAAATAAATAAATAATATAATATTACAGTTGAAAAAATGACACATAAATGCAATAAATAAATTAATTAATAGAAAAAACTATGTACTTTAAAAATTGTAACTTGCTTCTTCAATAATAAATAAGTAATAAATAAATAAATGATTGAAAAAGTGGCATAAAATTGATGAGAATTATGAGAAATACATAAATTGAAGAGAAACTAGAGGTTACGCACCGACAGGCTTCATATAAAAACCCTAAGAATGAAATGAGGACAACATAAGAACATCTTATCATTTTTTCTGATAGTATAATAGAAAATATTATACATTCAAAAAAAAGTTGAAGACTTTATGCATCATAAGCCTTTTTTATTTTTCAAAAATTAAATTGATTTATAAATTGTTGAGATATTGTTAACATATGAGTGAAAAAATTGGAAGGAAAGCTAAACTGAATGACCCATTGATTTAATGATAGCTTTTATTATTATGTAAAACATAAGCGTTTCGAAAGCTTATGACAAAACATACATTAAGCCCATGTCATGAATGAATGGGAAGAGAAATATAGAATATAAACGAAATGATACATAGAATTGAAGTACTCTTTTGTGCTTTTTCTTCATAAAACAGTGCAATAAAAATAGAATATAAGGGCAAAAGTACACAAAAATTATAATTATTATTACACTCAAACTTCAAACTTCTTGCAGTTTACATAATAAAGTTTTATAAACCATTTTAGTATCGATTTTGTTTGAAATCAGAGTTTCTCAAAAACCAATTTAATATATTTGAAAGCATGAGAAAAAATTATGAAAAAAAGTAAATTAGATTTCATTCATCTTTTGGTTGGCTTAAGAGAACTACTGTGCAAATGCATCCGAATCGCATTTTCACAATTAGATTACATAAATTTCGTAACAAATACAAAAAATAAATAAGAAATGTAAGAAAAAAGTATAAGCCCTGGAAAAGGAACGAAAAATAATAGCTCTTTAATTCAGTTGAGAAAACATTTTCTTCATATACTATATCTATTTCTGTTGATTTAATTTAATAATAATTATTTATAAGCTTTATCTTCGCATTCTCTTAACCTTTTCTCTCAATTGAGTTGTATTTGATTCGGTTCTGGGATTGACTTAAAAAATAGCACCAAAAAAGTATTTAATTTAAATTAATTTAGGTCTAATTTATTTTTAGGTTTAGTTATTTAGATTTAGTTTTTAGGTATCCTTTTCCTCCTGATATGTCGATCTATTTATTGTTCGTTTATTTAATAAAAATAAAAATAAGAACATATATTGACAAATAAATTGTACTAAAAAACAAATTAAATTGAATTCCTCTCAAACATTTCAATTTGAAAGTATTGCATACATGAAACACTTTCTTTGAGTTTAATGTTTTTGTGATTTGATTTATTCTTGCGTCAAATTCTGGTTCTTTCAAAGACGCGCTTTTGCTTGAGTTGAGTTTTTGTTTGAGAATCAATTCATTTAAAGACATATTAAATTACACAAATTCTTGAGTCACTTAATACAGATTTACTAGACTTGTGAGACATATTAAAAAATGTTTAAATCATGAATCTATTGAGAGAATCCATACTTTTTTAATTAAAAATTATTTTCAGTTATATATTGAATATATTTTATTTAATTAATTTATCTGAACTCAACTTCATTAAGTATAAGATATAATTAAAATATAATAAATGGAGTATTTATTCATTTATTGATTAGTTTAAAAAATGCTTAAAATATTGAGAATAGACATAGAAATAAATTATCATCTGATATAATACTCTGTAATATAATAAGAATTTCATTTTTATATTCATTTTCTTTCTTAATAACACTAATTAAGAATTTAATTTCGAGATATTTTCTTATCTTGAATACGACACAACTCATTAAACAGACGACATGTACAATGTGTATAAAAATATAATTGAAGTAAAAGTATTTTCACTCATGCGATAAAATGAAATATTGAAAAGTAATTGTAAAGTAAATTAAAGCTGTTTTTCAGAGATAAAAATCATCTTATTTTATAATAAAAACAATATAAGTCTGTGTTCTTTGACATTGAATTTAAAATTGCTTTTTAAAAATGAAATAACTTTGAAGAGAAAACTTTTTATTATATCTAAAAATAGCATTCACTGTGTTTTTGAAACTAAAGCTTTTCATTTATTAAAAAAAATATGAATAGAATTGTAGCCAACACTGAATACTATTGAAGAAAATTAAATTATTTTAACCATGAATTAGATGTCAAAACTTTGAAAACATTGTGAAAAAATCATTTCAAGCAAAACAGATTGAATACTACTGTATGTGTTTTATGCCTAATATAAACAGATATAAAATGCATTTACATTAATAAACATTTAATAGTCTAAAAAACTCGTTAAAAATATAATAAACTCTTGAAACTGATAATCAAACGGAAATTAAATTTTAATTAAAGGAAAAAACTCTTATAGACTGCTGTTATAAATACTACAGAAACACATTTTATTCAAAATCCCAGAGTTCAGAGACCTTTAAATTTTAAAAACAAACGTAAACTTTATTCAATTTAATGCTTATGCGAATCAGTTCTCAATTAAATACCTAATGTGAGAGTAGTTTTAAATTTATTATATCTTAAAACAAATAACTTGTAATTAGTATTATATTTGGGATAATTCTGGAGTTCAGCGACCTTTAGATTGTGAACAAAGGAATTCAGAGGTTTAACTGATGGATAATCTGTTTATAAAAGACTAGAAGACAGATAAATAAACAATTTTAAATACTTTTCCCCTACTTTTCCCCTATATCTCAATCTTCTATTAATAACAAACTTCTTCACTACTCAATTAGAACTCTATTTAACATAAGTTTCGATAGACTTATAAAAAAAGAGAAAAATATTTGAATATTTCAGTTTTTGAATAATTCAAAAACTCTAAAAACTTGTCTAAAAATAAGTTCATTTACCCTTCAATTTGCCAAAAAATAACACAAAAAAGGATTTTAAGCCAAAAATGAAAGGAAGAAAAAAGTTTTTACACAAAAAAAAGTAAAGAATTTGCAAAAATTTAGTCATAGTTTAAATAAAATAGTGTAAAGACTTACGTTTAGCATATTTTTGAAGCAATGCTGTTGTTGTTGTTGTCTATTAATAGCCATACAATCGATGGGAACCTTATCTTCCATACCGTCTGATAGCGAATAAGACTTTCCTCTAACCATAACATTAACTTTACATTCATTAACATTATTATAAAAGTCGTTAACAATCGGTTCATCAGTATTTGTGCTCATATTTTACTATCAATTAACAGTTTATTCAATATATAATTTTTTGCAATGAAAAAAATTCCTCAACTTTTCACTCAAAACATACAGACATTAATGTATATAAATATAAAAACACTAATACTTTATGCCAAACACACGCTTAGCATAAGCTTAAAGTGAACCTTATTTTAGTCATAACTTCAAACTTAAATAAAAATAAATAAGATTTGAATTTAAGGGTAAAAAACTTCTTTATCTCTCAAAACAAAGAATTGACTGAAAAAACTTTTTCTTCAAACTTCTTCACTATGGCTTTTAAGTCGTTTTCTTTTGTTATTTAAAAACTTTTGAACCGATGTTTGTTACGAGAGAAACAACACTATTATAAAGGACTAGTATTTGTCTCGGCTTTAGTTTTCTTATCCAATGAGAAAACTTGGTTTCAGCTGAATATCAAGTT
Organism: Nanhermannia nana; assembly: GCA_033996565.1. NCBI lineage: Eukaryota > Metazoa > Arthropoda > Arachnida > Sarcoptiformes > Nanhermanniidae > Nanhermannia > Nanhermannia nana. The sequence goes on from JAUJYT010000246.1 coordinate 7,754, forward strand.
GTCATTTACCTGCAGACTGCAGTTCCGCGATCTCTCTATTGCTTTTACGTGCTGTACATTTTCACAGCGTATTCGTCTGTAGGCAAAAAACTCGTATATTTAGTATTTTTTTCATCACCACACGATTCATAGTAGACTAGCATTAATTCGTTTTAGAGGTGTTCACATTACTTAATAATTTTATGACTTGGCCCATATAAAATTTAATTATCGCTTAATTAATAATTTTATTTTTAGTTGAATTTAAGTTTATTTTTTAAATATACTGAGAATTAATTTTATTGGATTTAATAAAAAAATTTTAATTTTCAGATATATCTCATATTTTGGATGTTATTTATTTTAATAATCACTGTATGTGATGTATGTGTATGTATAAAAAATAAGCTTAATATTTCTTTGAGATCTCTATTTTGTAACCATATGGTGTTTGGTCTGTATCAGATAGGGTGTGATAAATATGATGCTTTAGTTTAGTTTTTTCAGTGAGATAAGGTGTCAATAGTTCGGATCCATAGTACGCTCTAATGTTATGCTTTACTCAGCATAGCGGCAAATCTGACGTTTCGGTATCTTTACATGTGGTGTCAAACTAAACCAATGTACACATCACAGAACACACCTTTGCGTCACAGCTTAGGCGGAGTTTAGTAAACTTATTCTTCATAAATGACGCAAATATATTGATAGAAAAGTTATGAATCCCAATAAAAATTTTAAGTAATACATTTTATTTAGTATAAAAAATTCTGAGATATTTGAGATAATAAATTAAAATTATTGATCAGAATTTTTCAGAAAATTATTACAACCTTTTTATGTTGAGTGACTGCATATAACTTATTCGTAAAGTAACTAATTATATTATATTTACATGTATTAGTTCAATGGTTTTAGCAATAATTGTTGTTACATTTTTGTGTACTCTATTGACATCTACAAAGTAAATATCTCACTATATAAGTGATAGGCTTTTTAAAATCCTGCAATTTAAAGTTTTCATTTATTCATTTTTGAGACCGCTTTTGTCCGTTAGGATGGCGTCTACGGAAAATGAACCCAAGCCGCCGGGAGGCAGGGGAGCATTCTACCACTGAACCACCTTCTAAAGCTTAATTTATTGGTCTCAGTTCAGAATAACTCTGTCAAACAAAAGAGCATTAATTATTCTAACGAATAGATGCATTATTTCTAATAATGGGCAAGTTCGGGTCTAGATACCTACCGGAACCTCTAAAACCCGAACCTCTGTGACAAACTTAAACCTTTCTTAAACCTGGAACCTCAGAATTTCGAAACTAAGAACCTAAGAAACTATGCATATAAACCATTTCCTATATACTAAACATTATAAATATTCTCAATTTACATTATTGCACACTTTTCTTGTAATAAATAAAGCTCTGGAAAAAATATTTATTTATTATGCCTCAAATATTTTATATTATATTTACTAAAAAGTGCCCAAAATTTGCCTAATATTTACTTATTTTTGAGAATAAGCCATAGTTTGAGTTAATTTGAAGAACATTTTTTAAATTAACTGTAATTTTTCAGAAATTTTTCTATATTTCTGCTAAAATATTCATGGATTCAAAAAGTTTCCCACTAGATTACCAACATTTGAAGATTTTCAACTCCAGTCCATCTGCACAGCTATGATTTTTTTCTCTTACTAATAAATAGATACTATATACTAATAAATAATAAAGTTTCAAGACTAGAAGCCAAACCTTTTTCAATATTTATAACCCGAATACAATGCTGAATCTGAGAATCGAAGTTCGACTTCAGGTTCCAGAGATACTGACGTCCATTATGCCCATCAGTAGTTATTTAACTAAAAAGGCCATTAATAATAATAATTATTAAACTAATGTTGATAAGTTTTTTGCAATAAATTTTTGTTCGATTATTGACTAAACAAAAATAGCTTTCAATATACAAGTATTTTGCTGAAGAACTTAAGCAGTTGCCCAGATCAGTGTTGGGCTGTCCAAAATTTAATGCTTGTTGTAAAAACATAGAATTTATAAACAAACATCCCATTGTCCTCTTTGATTTATAAGTTGTCCGGGAAAATGAACTGCCAAATAGCTGGTTCAACTGCCGGTGTGGCCAAGTTGACACCTGCCCCACCATAGACTTTAAGAAATTATTTTTAAGTCTTTTAACAGTATGAAAAATTTAAGTTTTCCTAATTAAATTTAATAATTTTATGGTTTTCTGGCTCTAATACAAAGTCGACACCTCATTTGACTCAACTTGAGCATATTAAGACAACTTATAAGTTATAAAGGCTTACTTTACTGTAAATAATACTATAATACTACAATAATAATGCTACAATTATTGTATTATAACTAAAGATGCTACATTTCGGGTTTAATTTCAAGTCGATTTGGGATGGTTTAATCGGGTCAAAAATGCTGGAGTTAATTCGGATTTTATCGGGTTTAACCCTAAAATTTATTTTCAATTTCTGGTAAATAAATTCAAAATATTGACATGTATTAATGAAAATGTTCCTCTACATCTCAATTAAAATACAAAATTGAGTACATATTTAGGTGTTCATCAGTTAATCTTAAGCGGCGATCTGTTTGAAGATTTCTAAACTTCGAAAATGATCTCTCAGTATCCAAACTAACAGAAAATTTAAAAAGATTCAAGCAATAAGCATGTTTGATTCGGGTTCAATCGGGTCAAACCCAATTTAAAATTTTTCTTCTCGGATGGTTTAATCGGGTTCATTCGGGTTAAACCCGAAATGTAGCATCTCTAATTATAAGACATAGAAAATAAGTACGAGATTTAAGGGTACACTCCAGAGTATGAAGTTCAGACCTAAAGCCCACAAAGTTATATGAGTTTTATATAAAAATATTAACTGTTTTGATTTGAATTAATAAATTGTTATACGCTGTTACAGTACTGTATATAAAAGAAATGCCTTAATCCTTAATTAAAAAGGGAGCCTTTCTATCACAATGGAACCGATTCAAAAAAAAAATAATTTTATGGCATAGTTGTTATGTTAGGTCATTTGTAAAAATTGACATTAAAATGCTACCTGGTACTAGTGTTCCAACACCAACACTTTAAAATTTCAGTTTATTATGAGAGTCTATGAAGAAAATATAATATAATATAAACCAAAAATTATATAATTTATACAAATTTTGTAAATACCAATTAAAATAACTTTTAAAAAGCTAAAGTTTGAAACTAAATTCATATCAATCGGATTAGAGAATAATAAGCTATACACGATTGAATTTGTTAAATTTTCAAAGCAGCACTATAACTTTTGAATGGGTTATATTTCAGTCAAATTTTAAAGTGTTGGTGCCGGAACACTAGTACCGGGTAGCATTTTTAATGTCAAATTTTACAAATGTCCTAACATGACAACTATGCCATAAAAATAATTTTTGAATCGGTTCCATTGTGATCGAAAGGTTCCTTTTTAAGTTTTTCTATAAATAAGAATCAGTAAGACTTTCAACAATAGAATAGGTTATAGCAAAGCAAAACACTTATTCTAACGCAGAGAGAATGAGCGCGAGTTTCAACAGTTAAATGTCATTCAAGACTTTGAACCCAAAAATTAGTTAAAAGAATTTCAGTTATAAAGGCTTTGTTTTACATTTAATTGTATTTAATTAATATAAACAAGAAATAATTTTTTAAGATCTACTATAAAATGTCTGCTTTCAAACTAATTGTCAATATTTTATTCTTATATTCGACTAAATATGTGATATCAGAGGTTCGTATTTTGAAAGAGAGATAATTTTCTTATTTTTTAATATTGTTTTAAGGATGATATAGCTTTAGGGCAATCAAAGTTGCTCTCAACTACTGTCACTTTAATGGTTCTGTTATTATTGAAACTGCTCTTTAAGAGAAGGATAATAGAGATGTTCTCGTATTCTTTAATCAGAATAATTATTATTCAAAAATAGTTGGGATTACAAAAAAACATTTTCCAATTATTGATCAGAGTATTGATCCACAGAATAAGAGAAGACTCTATTATCCTGTTTGTGATAATAAGTCAGAGCAATAAAACGGTTGAATATAGAGATTATACTTTCAATACAACGACAGGAACGTATTGGAAAGAGGTGTCAATTGGTTTCTCATTATCTAATTAAAGCTCATTATAATTGAAATATTTATACATTTAATTATTACTCAATTATCGACAGAAATTAGAAATACTTTTATGTTTATTTCAATCAAAGCTATAATGCAAGCGATATATTCTGTAATGAATTTCCACCAGAAGTCGATTCAGTTTTCTATCAGAGACTCAGTGGTGAAGAAAGAGTTTATATTTTCAATAATGGATATTATGGACAAACAATGGATTCTTTCGATAAATTAAACGATCCGTCAAACAAAGTCTTCTTAAAAAAGATCGAAGTTTTCAGAGAAAAACACCATTAATACCAATTTTCCCAAAGAGATCGATGCTATTGATATGAGAGACAACATATTCTACGTTTATTCCTATTCAAAGTACTATAAGGTTCCGGTCAATAATCAATGGTTTAAAGTGAGTTCTCATTTATTATGTTCATTAAAATTGAATTATTTATATCTTTTTGTTCACTCATAGAATGCATGCATTAATAGTTCAATGAAGTCTGAATGGGTTTTCAGGGACAGGTTTAACTGTAGTCTAAATTTTTACAAAAGGATGGGTTTTAGCAGTTATGAAGATTTTATTAAAAATTATGCAAAATATTCTGTTGAACCCATATATAAAAAGAGTTATCTTACAAATCAATAGACTTAAAGTTTGAACTAAAAATCATGGGTTTTATAGATTAATACTTTGTGTTAAAATCTTAGAAAAACGAATGATATTGAGTTCAAACTTTAAGTCTATTGATTTGTAAGATAACTCTTTTTATATTCTAGACTAAATGCAAGTGCTTTTCTTGCAACAAAACGCGAATATCAAGGTTTCAATCAGACTTGTGATATATCCCGTACGTAATTGCGAAATGCTGACAAAGTGAAGAGTGAACTGTCAAAAATAGATTATTGCATTTATAAATGACTAGTGCAGAATAAATGCAATAATCTATTTTTTGACAGTTCACGAAAAACTTTGTCAGCATTGAGCAATGAAGTACGGGATATATCACAAGTCTGGTTTCAATATCTATTGTTACTAATTATTTAATTAATTAATTCTTCAATTCTCATACAGAACCAGAAACAGAGGAACCCAAAAATGAAGAAACAGAATCAGTTCATTACTGGACTATAATATTGAATGTCTTTTTGGCTATTATTATGATATTCGCATTCATTTATTTCTGGCGTAAAAGAAACAAAACTCTTTTGAAACAGATTTAAAGATAATCAAAGATTTCTATTTAATATTTTGTTAACTATAGAATTCTTCAAATAATTGTTTACTTATTGTCATTAATAGTATTTTAACTCAATCTTTGTTTAAAACCCAAAGTATTTTAAATAAATAAAATTTTTAATAATTATATATTTCACTTATTATAAGCATATTTATCAATTTTAAAATAGTTTAAATACTACAAAAAATATGCACTTTTAAGCAAAACTGCTTTAATATTTTTGGTTTATAACTTGGACTTATAACTTGTTATTCCTATTTTTTAAGTACAAGATATTCATAATACTAAAAACGCGTTCAATATTTGTATTGAACTAATTATTGTTGCAAAATATTAAATTTAGTGACTTCAGAGAATTTAGTAAATTTTTTTTATAGAAAATAGATTAACAAATAAAAGAGTCCATAAAGTGTTATCAATTGGATGTAAAACTAGAAATTAAAAAATAAATTCAAAGAATTTTATATTTAGAGTTGAATTATAGTGAATAACGTGAATATAAGATAATAGATTTAGGAGAACATAAGTTTTGGATGAATTATAACATTTTGCTGTATTTTTATATTTTTATACTAAAAGTTTAAAAACTAAAAGTGCTCTAAAGAAACTCTGAACAACTACTTCTTATATAATACCCATAGTTGAAAATCGAATACAAACTCTAAAAATTCTAAAATTAATTTTGTATTAGGAGGGGAGCGTTTAGTGAAAAATTTGGTTCATTTTTCAAGGGTAGTAGACAATTCCCCGAAAACCATTTTCCCGAACGCCGATTCACCGAATAGATAATTTACCGAACAGTACAATACCCGAAAAAACTCTTCCCGAATAGAACATATCACAACCTAAACTAACCTAACCAACTTAACTCATTATTTGAGTAGTTATTTTGTTTTTTAATCTATTCGTGGAATTGACCCATTTGTGAATATGTTTTATTCGGAAAAACTTTTCGGGGAATTTTACTGTTCGGTGAATCGGCGTTCATAAAACTGTCCGTTCGGGAAATAGTCCCAAATGCATTTTTGGTCTAAAAATAGATGTTTTTAAAGTTAATATTTATGTCAACAAAATCTATATAATCTTTTTAATAAGAAAAATAATTTGTAAATTCCCTACAGAAGAATGCATATTATTAGTGATCCGCCTACCAGCGAGCGAGAATTGTATATTTGCACTTATTAATACATGTATACAACACTCCATTTTACAGTATAAGTATTTTTAACACTATGCATTTAAAATACTACTGATGTATTAACACTAATAATATGACATCACCATTAGTCCGCTGAAACTTTTCCTTTGCATAGAGTTGACTAAAGATGCTCAGCGCTCATGCTCGGTTGTGACTCGCTCGAGCCTGCGCTCACGCTTAGTAAAATCATATCATATGCGCTCAACATTTGTGTCGTACCATTAGTTAATTTGATGGTTACCATTAGTCAGCGTGCAATTTGATTTGATTTGGTCAGAATTTTTAGCGAATGTAAAATTTTGGAAAATAAAGTATTATTGCTAAGCTCGTGCTCTGAACGCATGTGACAACATATAAAAAACTAAATGTTCATAAACTCAAACTTTTATCATAAACTTGTGAATAATTATCAAAAGGCCTACAATTAATTCCATGAGCACTCAGGAGGGGCCGGTGACCCCTTTGTCCCAACCCTGGCCACTGCGCTGCTCGACATGAAAGGCTCGAGCTTAGAACTTAACAGTTTAAGGGGTGTAATATTTGGCGTAATTATAAACGAGAGTCTACTGTAGATTATGCGTCAAAAAGTACGTTACTTAGAAACACCCCTACGATATGCAACATAGAAAAGCTCCGGCTATGCGACTGACTCTAGTTTTGCAGTCGAAGCCATTTTGTAAACATATGAAATAATTTCTTACGATAAGAGACAACACAAACGGCGATAAATACTCTCTTTTTTTCACTGAGTATAACATAAATATAAATATCGATAGTATTTACAAATAATAGTAATAATACACAGTATTTATTGGCTAATCAATGATGTAATGAATTTATGTGCCGTACAAGTGATTTGTGAATTAATACCTGATATATATTGCAATTTATTTAAATTATAAAATGTCTGTTCAGTCCAATTCTACCAAAATCTCAACTACTGAGCGAATCGTCAAAAGTATGTCGAATTTTTTCCTCATCTCATCTTTTACTTCTTATTAGACATTAATAATTATAAATTGTTTTGCTTTTACTTTTGCTTTTGCTTTAATCGCTGAATATTAACGTTTGTACTGTATATCTGTTACTTAGCTATTAGTCATCAGTGGATATAATTTTTTTTTTGTTTAACTTTTGGTTTGTTTGAGGTCGAGTTTAAAAAATTGTTTGCAAATTTTGTTTTTTTGTCGTATTTTTTATTTGGACTTTAGTTGAGTTGTAAATGCACTCAAATTCGCGTTAATTTTTAGTTTATATGTAAGCAAAATATGTTTTACAGACAGTGAGAGCGAAAACATTTTAATTTTTCCGCTGAAATAATTATAATTATTTTTTTTGTTACTGTAATAATATTTGAACAGTTATTTTGCTTAGTATTAAAACAATACAAATGTAGAGGTGTTGAGAAAATTTTTTAACTATTCGGTCGCATATTTAGCTTCCTTGAGATGTTCAGAACATAGAATATGTGTTGGTCTCCAACAGCGCGTGTCAGCCGTTCCCGAGAAATAATATATTTTTGAAATCTAGTAATTTTATGTATTGACTGCATTCAATGATTGCATTGAAATCTGAATTTTTTTTGTTCATTTAATTTTTTTGTAATGAATGTTAATAATTTGCAAATCATCTTATGATACATAATATTTAAAGGCTATTAAATATAGTTTTGGAAAATTGTTGATTCAAAATGTAGTTAATGTACAATAAAATATTGCGCGACAACAATAGATTTTTATTTAGTTGAATTGACAGTAATATAATTATAAATTAATGTAATAATTTTTTTTTGCAATAATGTAATTCACATTTTGAAATTAAATTCTTATATCAAGTTGTTAGGTGAGTTGCGAAGCAAAGGGAATTGTAGTTTTAAAATTAATATGTTTTTTGGTTACTGTATTATTGAAAGTTTCAATTCTGACCTTTATTTTCAATCATCAGAATGTACCTCAAAATTGTAAAAATTATATAAATTAAATCCCTTAATAGAGCTTTAAACCAATATAATTACAGCCTATTTGTTCTGTCCAGAAGCTGAAAAAATAAAATCTTAAGCAGAAATATATGAAAAAATATTTCTTAATTTTCATTAATTTATTTCTCGGGCAATTAAATTATTTTTGAAAACATTCTGAGACCAATTAAGCAAACATTTAATACTTTTTGGATAACCATAAAAATAATTAATTAAAATGAATTTTCTTTACTTAGCTTTTAATTTACTTGGATTTTTCCTTATTTCCTATAAAATGAAATAAAAAATATTTGCCTTGAAATTAAATTACATTCATCTCACTTTCCTTTAATTATATATACATTTTCAAAAATTGATTTTTTCACTTTAACTCTTAATGCATTTGAGAGTTAGTTTTATTTGATTTACCTTGAAATCAAAATTTGGTTTGCATTCAATGCCTAATAATTTATTTTCAACTGGAGTGTAATGTAATATAAGTAACTTTAATAACACGTATGTTTTACTCTTAATCTCAGAAATAAAACACATTCTGCAAAGCCATCCCCCGCCCAACCCCTGATTATTTTGAAGTATTCTTGAGAGTAAAGCATACGTTAATTAAGATAAGTTTCATTCATGAATTTGTTCTTAAACCAAGGTCAGGGTCGGTGCAAATGTTAAAAATTAATATTTAAAATTCAATTCTTATTTAAATATTATTTTATTGACTTTTCTGCTGCTATAAAAACTCACAAATTAGTCATTTTATTTTATTTTTCTCAGTCTTTAAATAATTTTTTAAATGCTTTAAATAATTTTTTAAATACTTTAAATAATTTAACTTCTATTGAGTTTTGATTTATTTCTATTTTCTAATTATAAACACATTTCTTTTAATAGATTACATAAATAGATAATATATTATGTATTTTATTCCAATAGAGAGAAAAAACTGAAAAATTATTTAACGCACAATTACTTTCAAAAACTTTACATAAAATTGAGAACTAATTAGAATAATAATCTAAAAATAATATATTATAATAAATAAATTGATATAAATATAGATGAGATCTGAAAAAGTTAGAGAAATTTAAGAAAAAGTGAATTAACATAACTTTAGTATAACTATCGAAATGATGTAGAAATAAATTTGGTTACGATGTATGTATGTATTCACACAATTATTTATTTATAATCAAGAGATTTTTAAAAAATAAAATTGACATTTATTTGGAAGTTCAAACTATCCAAACCTTTATACCTTTGCCTTTATATGATTTTAATATTCATAAAAAGTTTTTGCTTAAAAATTCACCGTATTTTAGTCACGAAATAGAGTTATGTATGCTATGAGACGGTTAGGGATGAGAAAAAGTGAGTAATATATAAATATATATTAAAGTAAGAATATCTACAATTTTTTCTACTCTTCTTTTCTATCTCTGTCACAGTTCTTATTTATATATATGAATCATATTATAAATGTCTCTCTTTTTTGGCTGCATATTTTGTTTTTATTTTCAGCACAAAGATCCACAAAATCTTTTGTTTCTCTTTTCTGACGCTTTACAAACTGTAAAACATTAATAATTATTTTTGTAATTACTTTTCTATCAAAATAATTGTTTCCATTGATTTCAATTACTTTTGACAACAAGTTTTGATATCTATAGAATTTAATTCTGAATTTTTTTTTTAACGAAATATTAATTATAATTCTTAAATATTATTTTATTGTTTAGTTTTTTGGTCAAATCTTTATAATAATAGAAAATAAATGAAAGAGAAAAATTGGTTACAATTTTTTATTCATTTTTTAATATAGAATAAGATATTATATGAAATAAAAGTATTTCTCTTTATATCTTTGTCCAATTAATAAAGATATAAAGAATTTTAATCTTATTTATTCTCTATATTAGGTTACTATAAATCATTTGACTTTTATTAAGCTTTAATAAAGATATCAAATCTATCTTTTCTTATAATCTATAAGACTATAAATTAAATAAAGTGTAATATTATAATTAGAAAAAATCTCTTATTTAAAAATAGAATGTTATGCAGTATATGTGGTTCAATATAAAGAAGTTTGACTGTATTTCATCGTAATTTTAATTATTCATGTAATTCTATCAAACATTGTCTTTGACACTAGTTTTCCATTACATGATATATTTTATTATTATCATAAATAAATATCAGTCGATAAGCTCTTTATTCTTCTGGTGAAATAAAAACAAAGAAACAAAAAGAAACAATTCTTTATTTACCACAACATAATAGGAATTCAAATATTACTGTAAATCAATATTTTTGGGTTTAATTCAGTGAATATGAAATTATTTTCGAGTCTTTTCTTTAATAACGATCGTCTTCTTTTACAATACAGAATAAATTCTTTGAATTTCTTGATCTCAAAGTACAAATTTTTTAGATGACAATAGAATATAATAATTGTAAGTAAATTCTCTTTAGATTTTTATATAAGATTTAGTATTCATTTCTTATATTCTCAGAATTCTTGTTAAAATGAATTCCATTTAAAAAATATGCATAAATTTGAAGTTCTCTATCATAGCTGTGAACAAAATAGGATAAACTAATATTGATTTTGAAGAAACCACTTCTTGCTCGAGGTTTGAGAGAAATGTAAACCAAAAGAGTGATAAAAAACCAAAATAAGAGTGCGTTTTCACCGGCCATTAAACTAACAAATTCTGAAACATATTCTGCTTAACAATTCTTTATATCCCACTATTATTATTGCTGTTACCGGTATTTCTGTCGATTTCTGCTCAAGATTTAGTTCAAGGAGTGGTTGCACATCAATTATAAAGACTTCTATTTTCATCAATTCATAGATCATTTCAAATAAATTTCTAATTTTCTCCCATTAATCACAATATTGTAATTCTTTTATTGGTATTTATGAACTAATTCTGGTATAAAATGTTCTTTTTCTATGAATTAATACTATTAAGGAATGCTTTTTCTGAATTAGTTTTTCAATGATTTTCCATTGTATTCAAACAATGATCTCGAGAAAAAAATTTATTCAATACCCTATTCCTTAACAATAGACCAGTGAAAAATATAAAGCAATTATAGTAATGCGCGAATCATATGATAGATAAAGAATTTTATGCTAATATTCATAATAATAACAATATTAACCATTATAATAAACCAAAACTAATTTGCATTAAATGACAATAAATACATATCATATCATTGGTCAGCAAATCGTGACCTGAAAACCAAATCATCAAAAAAATATAATAAAATCAAATAAAAGGATGTTTCATATAAAATAAGTAGAATTTACTTATATTTTAGCAAAATTTCATCATTTTTTTCACTGTAATTCATAATTTCAGACAAAAATTTTTATAAAAGGCTATAAAATACAATAGTATTAAAACTTCTGATCAAATAAGCGCAAGAGTTATAAACAATAGTTAACAATGCTTTCTATTTGAATAAGAAATTTGCTGTTAATAAACATAAATTGATTTAATAGATTGCATGAGAAAATCATGTCATTAGTTCTAAAGAGCAATAAAACAATAAACAGTTATATAACTGGCCCTTAACTCAAACAGAACTGCATACCATTGATAACGGTTTTAGTATTGAAATAAAAGGCTATTTTCCGCTCCAATCTATAGAAAGCGATTTTAATGCGGTTTCTGTCTCGTAGAAAGAGGTTATGTCTTGAATAATAATTTGGAATTAATGGGAATAAGTACTCAAAATCATTTATATATAAAATATGAATCAAAATGAGCTTTAATTTCAATTCTTCTCTAATAAGCCAAAAAAAAGTAGAAATAGTAAAAGTTTTGACTGAAATACATATCAAATGTGATTTATTTCCAAACTAAATATCGTTTGCATGACTAGGATTAGGTAAAAATGCATAAAATATTGATATTTCATTAGTTTATTAATTATTTTGTTTTTTACTATACTTCGTAATTATCAATGCATTCAAATCCGATCTTCAATTGTGTGCTAAATATTTGTGTTGTTGAATAGGATTTTGTGATGAACTGATAAAATGGGTAATAATTTTGTAGTGGAGAGAGAAATGCTATTAATAATAAAGAGAAGCAATAAATCAGTGCATAGTTTAATGTTTACTTTGTATTAATAAGATTCTGATTGTTTGCATACCAAGTGTTTTCCAATTTTTCTCCCCATTTGAGGAGCATATCAAACACCAGAAGATATTTCATTGATTTCTTTGCAACAAAAATATTTCGTAACTTTTTTTAGTACTATTATCACAAATATTTACTCACAATTGCAAAAAATGTCTAAAATAACTCATAAGAAAATGAATTATTTTCAATTAATAAATGTTTGGCCAGATTTTCGTTGAATATCTTTAAGAAAAGACTCAATGAATACTCTGAATGCAATTTGTTTTTTTCCTATTTAATGATCAGAAGTAAGGCTTTATTTATTTTCTTTCTGCTCAACAGAAATCACTATTAAATAGCGCACAAAAAAACATTAACGTTAGAAGTGTTGATATTTTTCGCTTCATTGCGAAAACATTCCTCTTTTTCAGTGGTTATTGCGTAGAATCTGTCGTTCAATTCATTCTTTCAGTTCTGAGAGAAGATTAAGTGAAAAGAAGTTTTTCTCAGTTGATCCCAAAAATTTGATATTTAATTATTGAAACTCTTTTTGCAAATCTCTTAAATCCATACAAAAGAGGGAAAATATTATACTTATAATTAATGTTAAATCGATATATTATCTGAATTTCTATTAATATTCAATTTGTTTATTGAAATACTTAGAAAACATATTTTTTTTGTATTTTTAAATTTCCTGAAATTTTTATTTTTTAAAAATAATTACATTTTGATTTTGTTATACATGTACTGAAATAAATAGAATATATTTTCAGTGATAGCAAAAAATTACTCAAAAACTTTTGGGCAATATTTTAACCCAAAAAATCAATACATTTTTGTGCATTTTTTTAAATAATTAAAATTACAGTATTTGCATACTATTCGAGATCATTGAAGTATTTCTTTCATAATCTAAAGTAGTCTTAATTTAAGTGTATCTAAAAATAAACTAAAATCTCATTTCTTTGTGAAACAAAAACGGTTTCAAAATTAAGCCAAAAAGAGAAGCAAAATAAAAACTAATTAAGAGTGAATTCAAATTAAAAACAAAACCCGAAAAAATAATTGATTTTGTTGATTAATAATTCATAAGTGAGAACATATATCATTTTAGTCCCTATGTTATATGATTTTAGTCCCTATGTAATATAAAAATTTTTAATTAATATATTTTCATATAATGCTAGAAAGTAGAAGTGGTATTAGATTTCTTCCTACGCTCATTAGAAATGATGGTCACGTAAAATATGAAATATATTTATTTAGCGTTTTCTGCTTTACTTAACTCTTGCTGACTGTCGGCCAAGTATTAGTCGAAGACTTGTATTTTTACTGTTTTACAAGAATTTTTTCCACTCATAAACTTCTGACTATAAATCTGATAAATATAGAGTTCACCCATTCGTATCAATACTAATAGTCCGAGCTATTGCTCTATTAAAGACACTATTATTGTGAAAAATTGCTTGATTTGTCTCAAATAATATCAAGTTCTATTGAGTTTGACTTTGCCTTAAAAGAATATAAATAAAAAATATAACGAAATTTTAAAAATAAGTTGAGAGGTTCGCAAAACTAAGCCTTATTTCCACCAAACTTAGCATAAGGAGCAAAAATTGGAAACCTTTTGAATTGAGGAGAATTGATATATTGTTTGATTGGAGGCAATGCTTCAAATCTATTCATATATTCGGTAAGATTTTTATAGCTCTTAAGACAATCATCTTTGAAGAGTCGGTTCCAATCGAGTATTTCATAGACCCAAAAGTCAACATATGTTATATGATTTCCAGCCATCCATTGATTATCACTCAAAAAGTCTGATATTTCTTTCAAGTATTTATTTAAATTCAAAAGATATTCTTCGCGAAGTGTCTCATAGTTTAAATTTTTATTGAATACCGGCATATATACAACACTTCTCAGACCATTATAACGGAAATCTTCGATATAGTTTTCTATTATATCTATTCGAATATTTTCTGATTCTGTTCTACCAATGAGTCCATGTTTTCGACCCAAGTAAAGCATAATAGCTTTGCTCTAACGAGTAAACAATTTTAATAAATTCAAGTGTTTTGAAGTGTTTTGAATATTAAATTTTATATTCAATACATACATGAGTTAATTTGATGTCTCCTTCTATATAATAAGGAATATTAGGGAAATCGAGCCCTAAATTAAACTTATGTTTGAGCCAATCTTCTCTATAGTTTGGATCGTCGATAGAATCTGTCATTTTATATCGAATTTCTTCATATTTAACATTACAATATTTTAACATAAACCTTATCGGTTCTCCCAATCCTCTTAAGTCCCAATAACCAAAAGTTGCCATTTTATAAATAATACAGTTATTATTCACATATTAAACAATAATTATCGCTCTGTGTTTTTAAACTTTACAGTAATACCAAAATCGATTAGTAAAAAAATTTTGTTAATGAGAAGAAACAGGTTTTTATTTAAATATCATATAATACTATACTATAGTAATACAATTAATTTATATGGAATGATAAGTTAATAATTGCTTTTTAGTTCTATTACTTTAATCAAATACCTGTATTTACTGTGCAGTGCAATAGAGACCAACATCAATGGTTGAGTTGTAGCTAAAAAATATAGGCACAAATATCTATTTCGAGACTAAAGTGTAAAACATATCGGTTGGAATAGTTGGGAAGTTTAACTTTCAACTCTCCTTATGTTCAGCTTATGCTCAATTCAATGAAATTGAAACTAAATTTAAACATTCATTGAATTTATTTCTTAATTTAATACCTGT
>JAUJYT010000247.1:0-23236 GCA_033996565.1 Nanhermannia nana
AATTCTCCAACAAGTGATTTATTGAATTCTTTGGTGGACATAACTCATTGATTTAAAAGTGAGCAAAAGCTTATTCAAACAATTTTAAAGCAGTTGTATCTAAACCTCTGAATAATGCAATGCTTGCAATGGTTTGCAATGTTTAAATAGTTTTTTTCATAATTGTTCGTTTGTTTTGACACTTCTTTGTAATGTTAACTAAAACTAACTTTTCCTCAATTAAGATATTAAGCGATTTTAATTTGTATGGTTTACATTTCCATTAATAAATTAAAATATAAGGAAAATTTTTTATGACTAGAAAATTATGAAACAATAGTTTGAATAAAAATCTGTTATAATGTATAAATAAGAGAGAATTGCATAATATTGAACATAAAATAACTTTGGTTATGTATATACTGTAAATGTATTATAATTTATGCTGTTATAGAATCACTATTTTACGAGTTAGTCAACTCGTTTTTAGGCTTAAACTTTAGTCTGTTTCGGTGTTAAAATAAGGCGTAAGAGATAAACCAAATTATTTATTCATAATTCGGTGCTTTTTGAACTGAGTGTTCATGATATGAAAAAAATGCTTTTGATATATAGATTAATATGTTATTAAATGTAATTTTATAAGATATATAATTTTGATTAATGATGGTTGTATTTGTATCTGTACAATATTTTAGTAATTCTCATACTAAAGTAGACCAGAGGTAGACAGTAGTTAACAGATCATCATTAATAGAGGGAAAGAGTAATGGCCAACCCCATAGGGGTTCTGCCTGAAAGGGGACCATCGTGAGTCTTATATCAATGGAAAGATCTCACCGAGTACTACAATTTTTCCTCTTGAACCAACTCGATCCGACCCCGGAGTAAGGCACCAGAGTTCGAAGAAGTCACCATTGTCAATACATTATGTAGGTCTGTATGTATTTATATATAATGTATTTACAATGGTGACTTCTTCGACCTCTGATGCCTTACTCCGGGGTCGGATCGAGTTGATCCAAGAGGAAAAGTTGTAGTACTCGATGAGATCTTTCTATTGATATAAGACTCACAATGGGTACCCTTTTAGGGAGAATCCCTATGGTGTTTGGTCATTACTCTTTTTTCTCGTAGTTTCCTTCATTTCAAAATATATATCTATATATATATCTTAAGACTTGAAAATCCCAATGTCCACCATTTCATCACTCTTTAAAGCATTCAATACATGAAATTCGATGAAATTATATTTAAAGTAGTAATGTTTCAGTTTTATGGACTGAAACTTAAATAAATTTTTTAGAGACTTAAATAGAGATAGAAAATTGGGATTTGAAACAACACTAGTTTAAAGTAGTTTAACAGTGTAACAGTAGTGGAAAATCTTAGATTTAATAAATTCTCATGTCTACGGACTTATATTTAAAAGCATAAAATTGCTTGGGGGCAGGACTCTCTTGTCCCCTTAGCTGTGTAATGTACGACCGAGCTTACAAAATACATATAAATACATTAATTATTAATAAACCCCCAAAAAATTAATTGCACTTTAAAAACATTTTCATTAAATAAAAATTGTTTAAATTTATGGCCTATTAACTTATGTTTCAATATAAATAAGAATGTATTCTAGTTATAAGCGGTTACTAGCATTAGTCAGTTACTCAGTCAAAATAGGGAACAAAAGTGATTAGTTATCAATAAACGTGTGCACTGTTACGGTGGAGTATCACTTACTGTATTTCAATTGATTTTACTAATTAAATATTTAGGTTTAATTCTAAATTTGAGAATATCTTGATCGAGATTCGAGTCTCACCTCGATAAGAGTCTGGACAGTTCAGCTGAAAGTGAGAGTGTGGTCACTCCAACTTCAGTACCAGCTCCACTGCGATGCATATTAATACCTTAATAATTAAAGTACAGGAACAATACCCATATTAATACGTACAGTATATTAATAAGTTATTAATAACTAAGTTATTATATTTTAAATGTTGTGAATAGCGGTGAATAGTACTGAATAGTAATCACTTATATTACATAATCTCATAGAATATTTCCTTAGAGACAAGATTTAGTCTATAGTTTTCAGTTAGACTTTAATTATTTACATATAATTATATATTACGTATAATCTGTTTAATTCTAGTTTGAATCCAAAACTAAAGTTATCACTATTTATATCAGAGGTTTTTAACATTCCTTTTACGGACCACTAGCAGTACACCATCAGTTCTCAGGTGGTCCGCAAACGAATCCAAATATTCAGGTGTTTGGTGTTTTGCGCAAAGGTCTGGTTTCAGTCTTAAACAATTGATACATAGTTTAATTTAAATCATGAATAAGTCAATTAAGTCAATACAAATGCTATATTTAATTGACTTATTCAAAGTGATTCCTATTTCACTTTCCTTAATAACTAAAATTTAAAGTTTAGAGTTGTATCACATCAATTGTTATGAACAAATTAATTTTTTATGCGCATCTTTAGGCGACTTTATGTAATACTTTTTTTTAAAATAAATAAAATTTATTTAATAAATCATAATTTTGAGGCTATATTCGACTATAACGTTAACAGAGATCATAAAAATAGCTTAAATATATTTTTGACTTAAAATCCGAAAATCAAATCCGTTTAACTATAAACATAATAGTTATAGCAGTAGAGAGGGGTAGAGTGGGGTAGAGAGGGGTCAATCAATTTTACATATAAATAGTGCGATGCGTGCAATGTATGTTCAATACTGTAAGCATTTAAATAATTAGTTGGTCAGTCACCACATGTTTTATTAAGTGGTCCGTAAGTTATAAAAGACTGAAAAACACTCATTTATATTATAGTTAGTTATAGTTATGTATTAGTTCAATAACTACTTAATATGAGAAATGGGTGTTAATAAACACATATTTGTTTTCCTTATTAATCAGCTGACAAACGAATATGTTTTCAGTTCATCTTTGAATGTTTTGAATGTGACTTATGAGGGAATGAGATTTCTCTGCATTGATATCGATTTTACAAACTTTGCTCTACTGGTACTTTACTGTACTCTCTATGAGTCGTATGCGTTATCACGTCAAACAAGTTCGTCTCTCACGTGAATACCACTGTATCTTTCATATGTTTCATGTGATCTTCACGTGTTCAGAGTTCAGCTTTTATGTCATCATTCAATGCATTCCTATTCGTCAGTTGTATGTCAGGTATGTTTAGGTTTATTACTTTGCAAAACAAGCACTGAATACTTAATGTATACCCAAATCAAAGCAGAGTTTGTCCATAAAGACAATTAATTAATACATATGTTTGGGCGCAAACAGAGTAACACTTTTGCTGGAAATAAGAGCGTAAACGCCTCTAAAGATCGCAGATTTGTGATGATGTGATTGGTTGAAGTGGTCTCTGGAATTGGTTGACAACCGACACACCCGACGCACTTCTAGCTGTTTGTGAGTTAATAGATATAAAAGGAAGCGAATGGTGTTTAACCAACTTTTACGTCTACTTTTCAATTATTAGTCAAAAAGCATATAATAAGACACTCAAAAAGTTGTGCCCAAACTATTGCTATATTTAATCATTAATTAGTATTAGTCTTAGTATTAAATTATACGAAAAGATTAAAATTGATTTTAAGACAAATTAATTGATTATATTTTAGAGAAAGAAATTAATTTGAAATTTAGTGCAAATAAAAGTATGACTTCTTTAAGCAGTTCTGGTATCGAAAGTATCGATACTTTTTCTCCTCCAGAAAGTCCACAAACCCTTACCGTAAGTATTATATGAAATACATTTGTGAGCAATGAGTCTCACAATCAATGCTATGATTGCATGCAATTAACATTCAATTCAAAATCAATTTGTTTTCTTATGTTTTTCTCATTTTAAGCGTTTTTTAGCCCAAAGTTTTGGACTATTTTTCATTGAAATCAAATTGAAATCAATTGAAATATTTTTGAAAACTTTATTTTCTTTCCTTTACAGCGGTTTTAATAATATATTTATAATCTATTATAATATTTAAATATATTTTAAGTAATTTAGTCATAAATTATATCTAAATTAGTTTTAAGTTTATAATAAACCAAATATTTTGCAAATAAAATGATTATTCGGTTGCAATGAAATTATTGACTGTGTGTGATGTGACCCATAATGAGATATTTTATTATGTCTTTTATACCAAATATGAGTCTATCATAGCTCTTGTTCAAGTGGTGTTAATGTTATCGCAAACTTGTTTATGACAAACAGTTTGTTAAAGATTTGTTAAATAGTTTGTTTTGGAAACGATTTGAGACTTAAAGGTGTGTATTATACCATATTATCAAAGGTTTGAAATGATTGGTATTTATGGTAAGACTGAAATCAATAAAATTAAAATTCTGTTAAACTTTGATTAAAAGAAAGAAAAATCAATAAAAATCATGGGTTTATGACTAGTGTTGAAAAGAAATGCTTTATGACTACAATAGAGTAACTATAGTAGTGATTAAAGTCATGAAAATAATCTTTTGATTAGATATGAAATAATTTCTTTGTCCAATGTATGGATTGAGCAAACAATGCAAACAATCCAATAAATAAAAATATTAACATTAGGTTTATTGCAAGTAAAAGGACTTGAATTGCTGAAAGATAACGTCATACACACTGCAAAATTTCTGCGTCTCAACCAAATTGTTATATTTGGTGACATACTTCACAAGTGAAGGAAAACACATCACTTTAACTACTTTTTTAAAGGTCTTCCCTTTTCCGGGAATTTCAATTACAGGATGAAAACGCGTCGAGAGATGAGTTCGAGAAATGTAGTAAAGACCTGAACGATGCCGTACAGACTTTGCTTTCTATTAGTCAACAGTCTAGTAGTGAAGACTCTGAGACCCGTCGTTCTCCTCATTTAGTGACTGATAACTTGGGAACTCCTCCGCAATCAGAAGATGAGTTCGACTGCAATTCTCATGACGACAGTTCGCTGTCATCTGTTATCAATCAGAATAGTATTAGAAATAATAAAAATTCCGAATTAGCGCGGGTTTGTATTCTTTAGATTTGCTTTTTTCATATGTTTCAGTTATTAGTTAGTAATAAAGTATTGTAAATCATTCTTCAGCTTTTACTAACTCCGACCCCACCGTTGACGCCGATCTGTCCACAGCCGACATCAATGCCCGTTCCAGTAATAGTTAGAGCACCTCCTCTTCAAAATCCTAAGAAAATCTGTACCAATGGTTGCGTTGAGACGTGTAGTCGCTCTTCAATTATTGCAAACGCAAATACAACCCATTCTCTGACTAAACCACCGAAAACTGTTCCATCAAAGTCGTCATCATATGCCCAATTAAGACCGGCTTCGACTAAGCCCTCAACTTATGTGCCACTTTCGAGTGCCTATACTTCTCCATTAATATCTACGGCACCGCATACTCTAATTTTAGCATCGATTCCCTCTTCAAATTCGAGTCCGCAGAACACAACTGTAATCCCGATTCCTCCCGGAGTCGTACAGTTAGTGTTAACGTCAGCGCAGCCCATATGTAGCGCTATGTCAAGCGATCCCAACAAAGCTGGTCAGCAGTACATCTTCACATCGACTACATTTCCAACACCATTAACTCCAATCACACCAACGACTATAGGCTTCAAAAAGCCATCACTTGACAGAAGACGGACTTATCAATGCCATTACGATAACTGCACAAAAACTTATTACAAAAGTTCTCATCTTAAAGCTCATATCAGAACACACACTGGTATTAGTGTTAAATAATCTCTGTTTGTATTTCTATTTATTTATTATTTTTATTTGAATGATAGGAGAGAAGCCATTTGTCTGCACGTGGGAGTCATGCGGTAGACAATTCTCGCGATCAGACGAACTCTCGAGACATAAGCGCACTCACACAGGTTACCATCACTCAGCACTTACCCAAAGAATTCGCTCATTTTTTTTTACCCCAATTTACAGGAGAGAAAAAATTCGTTTGCAGTCAATGTGAAAGACGTTTTATGAGAAGCGATCACTTGACGAAACACGTTAAGAGACATTTGGCCGCAGAAAATAAACGTAAAGGAATCGAATTAAACATAAGGCCATCCATGAATCCTATGATCGCTTCCGCAAATACGACTCCGGTTCCGATCTCTCAGTCAACCACTTTATTTATGATTGAATAAGACATACAATAGAACAATACATTTATTTCACAGTTTTATTATTCGACAAACATATGTATATTATATTATACATTCATTAATGTAATATTCACTTGAATTGGTTTGATGTCTATCATAAGTTATATATATTTTATTCGTAAAATAGTCGAATTTTTTTACGAACTCATTGAAGAGAAAGTTCTTATGTTAATCAGCCATTAATGCAATTGAAATAATGGCTCAAATGTTTTGTTTCCATTACAGCCAAACTAATGAATGTACAGATATTTACAGCAGTAAAACAATTGTATTAATGTTTTGGGCGTTTAAAGAGACTTAAAAGTTTCTGATGATCTTTATTAATAGTCGCCAATAATCCGTTTTCATTTCGGACGTCGTCATCATATCCATATTTGATTGAATCGCCATCAATTGTTGTCATTTTCCCATTATTTATAGCATTCAATATTGCATTTGGAGCACAAATATCCCTAATATAATATTTAAATTATCCAAGTTAAGTAAGAGTACAAATATTTTTTTTTTTTAATCAAAAATAACAGATTGTGAGGCATTTCAATTATAAATCTAAACTTCTTCAGTGCTTTCAAAGATATTTTTACGGTTTTGTATTTCAATCAAAATTTAGGCTTAAAGTTAAACTTAATTCATATGCAAAGTTGAAGATTGCGGTTTCGTATTTCATAAAAGTGTATATAATTGGAACGTTAAATAAAATAAATACCATTTTTTAATTAGAGTGGTGTGAATGTACGCGTCGGCGTTTCCTTTAATAAGTTCTAACGTCTTATATCCAGAACCAGCCGCTGGAATCACTTTTACACTATCACTAAAGGAGGATTTAATCTTATCCTCGACATCCCCTGCGTGTGAACGCGAGACAATTGCACGAAATGTGTTGTTTGCGTCCAAATGTTTAGCATCCAAAGACATAATATTAGGTGACTTTCCTGTTCGAGTCCACGCCCAATATGTTTCCGAATCGAATGGTTGATGAATGACTCCAATAATTGGTACACCATTTCTGGCAACACATGCCATAGTAGTCACATATTGTGTCAAACCCTCCGCATATTCTTTGGTGGCGTCGAGAGGATCGATCCAAACCGTTAACTCACCTAACGGTACATTCAAATGATTGGGCAGTTTTGCAAACCTCTCATCATTCAGGAGATCGTCGTCAACATTAATCGTAAATATTTCATAATTTTTCTCATCATTTTCTTGACTTGAAAAGTGTTCTTCAGATATGATTCTCAGTCCTGGAAAAGCAGCGGACAGGGCGTGAACCATAACTATATGCGATCGTAAATCACCTGAAAAGTATAGTTTAGTTTTCGGTTAATTATAATATTTTAATCCAAACAAACCCTGAGTGAGAACATCATTGACTCCTTCTCTAGTCTTTCCTTTGCTTTTTTGGTTCAAATCATTACTTTTGCGAACTTTAACCACTTCTAGTCCTCCGCGTTGTGTCGCTATTACGCAGGCTTTCAATAAATTTTATAAATTAATTGTTTACTTCATTACAAATCAAATCAATTCAAACCTATTAATAATTTCTTTAAATCAATGTTTGTTAATAACAAATTGGGCAAAGAATTAGTCAATTGATCTCTTGATCCGAGCAATAGATAGTACCAGAAAACGAAAATAGTGCCCAAAACAGAGCAAAGTATTAAAACCCCTTTTGGGTTAAGACGAATAATATAGGGCCACATATTTGGGTCTTTTGAGGGTTTATGGCTTTATTATTATGGCATTACTTCTATTGCTTCTGTTGATTACAGTTTTATTATGTTTTTTACTCCACAGTTATGTAAACATACAGTACATCTGCAGTACATGTCATCAATTCTTTCAAATATTGTTTAATTGTTTAACTTTTAAATTGTTTTTGCCTTCAAATTGTCATCTGTTTTGTCCACAATTCTTGACTTCAGTCAAATCTCATTTTTCTTTTATTGATTGGCTCAAGATTTGCAACAATATTGAAATGTTCTTCAGATAAAAAAGAGATCAATTATTAAGAAATAGTCATAAATAAAATGTTGAGATTCATGTGTTTTTTGTTTATTTCACTCTTTCACTTAATTCAAGTTATATTAAGACTGACTGCGCATGACTTCATCGCATTTAATAGTTTTGCAAACTTTTCAAATCACTTTATAATCAAATCAAATATTTAGAAATTATTTTAATATTAATCAAATTCAGTTATGTTCAGCTCTCGAAAGTTTGATGCTTACAAGTTAGTGGTGGGCATCGGTAGGCATTACATACATATTCTTTCACATCATTTCATATGCTTTTATAAATTATCAATTTTTACACAAAACTTATTATTAATTCTGTTTTAAAGAATTTTTACGCAAAACTTATTTATTCTGTTTTAAAGAATTTATACACAGAATCGCATATTTACTTAAAATAATTAATTTTGTGTATTGCGTATCCGAATGTGGGCGGGGGCGAGCGCTCCAATTCTAACAGCATGAATATCACTGATTTAAATAACTTTTTCAAAGAATTCCTAATTTAATAATTTTTTCACTTTTCATATATTTATGTAATTTCTATACAGATATCAATATATAAACATTGAAAAAGATTTGTAATAAATTGTGATAAAAAGATTAATAATAAAAAGATAGCAAAACATTACTTATAAATAGTTTTATTTTTTTTAGTATTTTTTTAAAATTTATATAACTTTTGAAAAGTTAATGAAATGTACTTTAAATAGATTCCATTCATTCATTCAATTTTATTTAGATATCAATTGAATTTCAATACTATGAGTATATTTGCGTTAGGATTAGATTTTTAGCTCATTTCATGTGATATACATTCTAAAGGATTCTGTCATATAATGGTTTACAATAAAATCGATTTTTTCCTTTTATAATAAAACCAAAATAGAAACCAGACTTCACTTGATCTGCAGATGAAATAAACTTCTGATTTATTGATTTGAATGCATTCCAAACATTGATTGACTGTTTTTAAGTCTATAAATAATATTAATATAACTAAAACGGTTACAAACAGTTTTGTTGAACACTTGATTTGATTAATAAATAATATTCTAGAAAATGTGATTCAATGCGACCTATTGTCAAAGTTTATGATTATATGTTTGAACATAACTTTAAAACATTGTATTAGAAGTTTATAACAGTTTATAACAGTTTATAAACAGATATAAGTTTATAAATGAACTTAAATATAGACAAAACTCAAACTTAACCTTTAGTTACTTAAAGCAAATCAATATAAAACTTAGAAAACTTTTAAAAGGTTTATAACAGTATTAAAAAAAGGGTAAATAATATCTGTGCACAAAAAAGTTGTGCACTAGAGAAGTGCAAAGAACTTAAACTCTGGTGAGTTTGGGGTCGATAATAGCGGTCAATACATGTTGAGTACATGTTTGGGTCAATAAAACATTTTTGATTAAAGTATTATTAATGAACTCAACCTCTTCTCAACTCAGAGCTAATGGAACCTCAATTTCAAAGGTTATTAGAAGGCAGTGAACTCTTGAAGCAGAGCTACACAGACCTGAACTGAGCCTAAAGTGAACCAAAACTGTGTAAACTTTGCTGACATGAGTCACGTGACACATGACTACCATTTGATGTGTTATTGAGAGCACATTGAGTTCATATTCGCCAAAGAATTGCATTAAAGGAGCACTACTTCTAAGCTGAGGCAATGTCGGCCTGAGGGCAATGACCTCTCATGGGCTTCGACGTCACCCCTCATGACCCGCCCTCTCGAAAGGCAGAGCCAGAATGTTCATAGAGGGTCAACACAGCTATAGGTTATTCCTGTCCACAAATCACCCCTTATTTCGTTTATTAATACTTAACGAATAATGCGACGCAATATTTTGGGCTCCATTTTAACCATTTATTAAACATATTATACCTTTCTATTCGTTTGTTTTCATTTCTGTTTTATCTCTTTTCGCCATTTATTTATTATTCACTCAATTGTTTCTAATTTTTTTTTCATCTTTTTGTTTGACTCCTATTTCAGATTTAAATAATTGTTGTGAAAAAGTGTGTGTTTTCAGACTTCAATTAATGCTGTAATTAATAAATTGTTTATTATTTAATAAAATGATAATATCGTTGACATCAATATCAGAGCCAAACGACGAAGAGGTTAGACATCGAGAACTCAATACCACTGCTTTTGTCAAAGATTACAGTTTAGGAAAAGGGACTCTTTTTGTGGCCAAAAACAGGTATTAATAATTGTTTGTCTTATAGTATTGATAATCGATATCAATATCAATGATATATTGTTTGCTTTTTATTACCAATTATTTGATATATAAATTTCGTTAATAATTATTTTAATATAAATATTTCATAATAAATGAAAAGAGTGTTTGTAATGACCTTAATATAAATGCATAAACTGATAGATTGCAGTCTTAAGTCTCTAATCTTGAAATACAAGTTAATAGTAATGCGAAAAGAGTACAAAATACTAATCATTGATGTAATGCAGACACGAATCGCATGATAGGCATGAATGGCATCTCGACCTCATTCCTAAGCATTCAAAGCCAATACCAAAGCCTTAATATTATATAATTATTACTACACTTTTATTAATATAAATAATAATTAATGCAAAGCAATGGTGTCTTAGACTAAGACATACTCTTTCCTGAGGTCTTAAATGAAAAGAAGTTTATCGTAAAAGGAAAGCAAAAGTGACTCATAATTAGTATTAGTATTGAGGCCAACATCGCATTTACATTAAAATAACGTTAACATAGAGTTCACACAAATGTTCAACTGTTCGACTCTTTAGTTTCTAACATAACTCTTAGTTAAGAGATCAAAAGGACAATTAGGGCACAAACAAAGCGCTTCCAAAGCATTCAGTTTTGATAACTTTGCTGTAATTATTGTATTAAATCATTAACTCATTTGTTTAGACTTTCGTGGCTTACAGACAATGGACAGGGATTTTCATTAGAATATCCCATCATTTCATTACATGCCGTCTCCAGAGACTTAACTAACTTTCATTCCGAATGTCTTTTTCTTATGATTGATGACCAAAATAGTAGTGACAGTGAGTCGGGTGAGTCTTCACTCTTATTCTTATGTTTTACCTTTTTATACCTGTAGTAGTATTTTATATGATTATACTGTATATAAAGCTGAAAATTATTTAATCTGATAGCAGTGCATTCGGTCAAAAGGTCAAAGGTGTAAGAGATAGGGATTATTAATGTACTCATTCATTGGACGAGTGCTTGACATGAAAGTGACTTAACCTTTACTTTAATCTAATTATAATTTTGTACAATAAATGGTTTCCAGCATTATATACAGCATATACGGTATGTTGCGATATATGCACAGTATATCACTATTTGCTTCTTTGGTTGCGGTTGTGGTGCACATGAATTATATTTTTATCTTAATTATAATAATGGTATCGCTATTAGAGAGGGTTACACTTTAGAGAAGCTTTAATTATATTAATACTAATTTATGGTATTTTCTAAATATTGTGTGATTTGATGGGGAAATAATTCAGAAGGTCTGGAGTTTATTAATAGTTATATTTATGTATTTCTAAACATTTGTTTATTATAATCAATTAATTTTCTAATTGTTTTTTCTCTTTTAATGGTAAAGTAGTGATCACTTAATGAATGCACAACCAAATCAACTAAAGTTTGCATTTGTGTCACGTGAATAAAGTTAATGAAATGACAACATTTGATATTTAAAATAACTGTAACCTTAATATTGAGAATTCGCTGCACTTTTGCCTTCTGTGTTATTTCTCGACCAAACAAATTGACTGATTTATGTAGTGATTCAAAAGTATATATTTATGTGGTTAAGAAGCAAACCAACAAAGTTTGATAATAAGCCCCTATTTGTGAAAAAGGGTATAACTCTTGACGAGTCAACGAATGGCTCCACCGATGAAACTGTGATGAGCTCTAAATTACAATATAATAATAATCACGATATGGTTAAACCGCCTCCAGAGACGGGCAGTACCGGTAATACACATTTGACTGTAAAGTGTGAACCTGAGAGCCCTTCCAGTGGTGGCGACAATAGTGTTGGTGATCCTGAAACTGAGTTCATTAGTGTTCCCACATCTCCGAGTGCTATCGTAGCCATGGGTTTAGATTATGATAATTCTGCCGACAATTCCGGCTCTGAATGGATCGGCAGAAGTCCTGAAGACGGCGAGAATCGTGAGGACTCTCCGCCACCGACTTCTAGTTCTAGGATTTCTTTTTCTAATGTAAATCTTCACTCTTCTGGACTATTGACAGGTTCGGGAGAGAAGAAGACAATAGAATTTTGTGTAGTTTGTGGTGATAAGGCTTCGGGTCGACATTACGGTGCAATTTCTTGTGAAGGATGTAAAGGATTTTTTAAGCGAAGTGTTAGAAAACAACTGAACTATGTTTGTAGAGCTAATCAAGACTGTGAAGTGACTAAACATCATAGAAATCGCTGTCAGTTCTGTAGACTTCAGAAGTGTTTGCAAATGGGTATGAGAGCCGATCACTGCCAACCAGAGCGTAAGCCGCTCGCATTGGAAGGCAGTGCCAGTGCTATTCAGGCAGTCCTGGCGGCGGCAACTAATTCCAACCAATCTCTCGCTATGCCTTCGCGATCGTTCGCCAATTCTAACTCCACTTCTTCCGCATCATCTCAGAGACCAATTCTCCCCAGAGGTTCATCAGCTTCTGATATGTCAAACATTTTTGAGAATCAGACCGCGATGTCTATCATAGAGGCGACGGCCAGTGGGGCCAACGCTGCACATTCGGGACACACCTCTAAAACAAACGGCGATTTAAGTACTTTAGCAAACGTTGTCTCCAATCTGATGGCTCTCAAACAAGTGGCTGTGGCGGCCATTAATGCAAACAATTCTGTCGACAGACAGGACATAAACAAATTAGTTCGTAGTGTTGACGAAACCGGTGGTAATGAAAGCAATTCTGAGAAACAAACGTCAAAAGATCCTAACAATTCGACAGATGTTGACAGAAGTCGACAGAATCTGTTGATATCTAAGGCAGCTTTTGATATAATGGCGAAGATAGCTTCAGGTTCTAAATCAGGCTCTGAACAGACGGCCTTTCTTTTTGGTGCAATGGATGCCGTCTGTGGACAGAATACTGAAAACGACGACTTATTCGAAATCGATGGTCCGCTTCTATCTGATCAACATTTTGTGTTCAATTTGACGCCTCCTATAGCGGGCGCTACTTTTCTATCTCTTCAATACATATGTGAATCAGCGTCTCGACTGCTATTCTTATCAGTACATTGGGCGCAATCCATACCTGCATTTCAATTGATGTCTATTGATGTTCAAACTTCATTAGTGAGGGGCTGTTGGTGTCAACTCTTTGTGTTAGGGTTGGCCCAAACCTCACAAGTGATGTCATTGGCAACCATTTTATCTGCTATTATAACTCATTTGCAAACAACTCTACAACAAGACAAGCTTTCACTACAACGAGTTAAACAAGTGACTGATCATATCTGCAAATTACAGGATTTTGTCAATTCTTTTCAGAAGTTACAGGTCGACGATCATGAGTACGCGTACCTCAAGTCTATTGTCTTATTCAGTCCCGAAAATGCAGGAATTGGACAATTGCTTAGTAGTCGTCAAATAGAGAAATTTCAGGACAAGTCCGTTCGCGAGCTTAGAGTATATATTAACGAAACCTGTTGTTCGACTGTTGAAGCCAGTGATCGCTTCTCTAAACTAATTTTACGTCTTCTTCCGCTTCGCTCTTTACTGCCAACTATTACTGAAGAACTGTTCTTTTCGGGACTGATAGGAAGTGTGCAAATCGATAGTATAATTCCTTACATTTTAAAAATGGACGCTAACGACTTCACCAGTGAGTTCGTCTCTCCTATTGATCGCTTTAATAAAGTCAAGACATCTGAAGCTTCGCCTTCTTCTACATCCAAATTCAACAATTGAAACCTGAATAATCATTATCTTCTCTAACTTTCATTCGAACAATCATTAACTTTTCGCCTTTTTTTGTTTCGCTTACTTTTTCATTATTAAAGAGAATCTTAATATGAACTAAAATTATCGCATAGTTTATAAGGTTTATTGAGAGAGTCATTTAAAAACATTTTATTACATTCTTAAGAAGATTGTATTATTATAGTTGATATAAATTAGAGTTTTTTGAAAATTATTAATAATTGAGATTTTTGAGAATTACCAATAATTGTACAGTTAATCATTATTTGGTTAATTTTAAGACAAGATTTTGTTGACATTGACTTTATTTCTATCTGAATAAAAGATAATATTTTCAACGATTATTATTACATTTGATGTTTTATTTGCAAACAAATACATTCTTTTTTACTATTAGGTGAAGACAAGGATTCGCACAATAATGAGATCCGATTCGTTCCCGACGAGAAAAACAATCTCGAAGTCATGTTTAAGGCTATGTCAGAGTGTCAAGTATTACATCCGGATCCAAATGATTCCCTCTCTGATGAAGAAGACAATGATTTCGAAGATGAAGAGGATATCTATGAAGACGCAGAAGAGTCGGAAAATAGAGATTCGACTCACTTAATGGGTAATGTCTATGATGTGGCCGCAGCTGAAGATTCACGCGGTTTGCCTTCTAATGAAATGGAAGAAAATTTAGCGAATGGAGACTCTGACGAATCCATGGAAGTGATGGGACAGTTCGAAGACGCAGAACCTGACCATTAATTTGATAAACATTTGGCATTTCGATCATTTTTTAAAATTAAATTTAGAATTTTCTTCTTTGATCATTTGATCCAATTTTTCATTAATCGAAAACCCATTAAACGAATAAAAATAATGCAAAATTAAATCATTTTTTAAGAAAATAAATTATTTTTTCATTTGTATGACTGCAAATACGAATCTGATTCACATATTTCTTGATTGAAAGCTTTGATTTTAAAGTAGACCTCAGCCAACTCAATACATGTCTTTATAATGGGCCGGTTGGACAAAATGCCATAAATGTGGTTCGGGTTGGATAAGTCGGTCCCAAAAAATCCCAAACCCGAAAAAAGCTGACAAAACCGTCAGAAAAGGAGAAGTGAAATGTAAAAACATAAATATTAAATGCATTGCTATCTATGCTTTGCTTTGTAATGCATTACAAAAATTAGAAAAATGTTCATAAGATCTAACTTTGATTTAATATAATTTTTGTATATGCTTTACAATAAAGAGAGAATTGAATAAAATCTTAAAGTTAGTTAAAGTTTTAGACATTTGCCAACTTTGGGTTCTGTGTTGGGCGGTTCCGGCCACTGCTTTTGGACCCTTTCAACTTATCCGTGCTGTAGTGCATATCATTTAATTATTAAATTAATTTGAGTGACAGCACAACTAAAATTTGTTGACTCTTTCGATACCAAAATATTTTTTATGCGTTATTCAAATGTTTGCGAAATTCTTAAATATAAACCGAAGTGTAACTAAAATTATTTTTTATTAGAGTTGTTTTGTCAGAAATGTGAGCATTTATTTAGTTTTCATTGATTTTGATTAATTGCTATTATTTGAACATATTTTTGAAAATACAAAACTTTTTAAAGGTTTGATATTTTGTTAATTACATATTAAAGTTGACAATAAGTTTGAAACAATGTTTCATTTTAGTGATAGACACATAAAATGTGGTACACATTTGTCTTCAGAGCTTCCGAATTAGTGATACCGAACACGATATGACAATTACTGGTCTATACAAATCAGATACAAATATCTCAACTTTTATGAGTTTGAGAGCTGTTTAAGAGTTGAGCCAATCCTAGTGTGAGCGCAGACGCAGTCCTTTGGCATAAACTTAAATCCAAACAAAACTTAATCTCAAAAATAAGACTAATATATGATATAAAAAGCGATGAATTCTTCAAATATTCGACAAACGGCTAAATATCTGTCGCGACGAAGACAGCAATTATACGATAGGATAATAAGAGTGGATCATTCGGGAGAATTAGGCGCTGACCGTATATATTGTGGTCAAATGTTTGTACTGAGAAATGACCCCAAACACGGACCGGTCATACAGAAGATGTGGGATCAGGAGAAACAACACCTCAAGGAATTCGAGAAACAAGTTCTCAAACATAGAGTCAGAAAAAGCATTTTAGAGCCCTTTTGGAGTATTGGAGGCTTTGCTTTGGGCGCCGGAACTGCTCTCTTGGGACCAAAGGCTGCCATGGCTTGCACTGTGGCTGTTGAGCAAGTGATTAGTGATCATTACGACCAACAAATACGACAACTAATTGAAGACGATTTAGAAGAACACAAACACTTGATTCAAACCATTAAAACATTTAGAGATGAAGAACAACATCATTACGAGACTGGCATTGAATATGAAGCTGAAAAGGCTTTCGGTTATAAACTCTTAACTAATATTATTTCAAATACGTGTCGAATTGCTATTAAAATTGCTGAAAGAATATAAACTTTCTTTACTTTTTAAATAAGAGATAATTAGTTTTTATCATAAATTGTAAATAAAAATTAAGTTAACATTTATAACGAATATAACATAACATACATTGAAAAAATTGAAATTAAATGTTCACTTTATTTATGACAAAAAGTAAACTGTTGTATAAATAATAAAAGTGTTGCTATAAATCACATTTTCTAAGTGTCTTCACAGTCTTCGTCAGACGCGAGCGAACCCACAATCCATTTGGCATAAGCCTAACACTTGACCCACTGGCTGTAGGGAAGGCCCTATTATTAGCCCTAATACTTATATTTCTTTGCTTTAACTGTTAGAAAAAATTTCTTCAGTAAAGCAATAGTTGACTCTAGACTTCAATAATATTTTCTTATACAATATGATACTTATAACCGATTAATTTTATTGATTTTAAAAATTAAGTTATAAATGTTTTATTATATAAGTAATAAAAATTTATTAACAAAATTATTAATAAATAACTAAATTACAAGTTTTTTTGGTAGTTTTGGTGATACATAAACGCGAACGGCTTTACAGATGTCTATCACCAAATTATCTTCAGATTTAGTGCTCTTAATACCACTGCCTTTAGATCCAGATGAGACCCAAGTCTGTGTTGAGTTTAATGTGGTAGAAGTCGTGTCTCTAAAGTCGAGCATTAGTCCGATCTCAACATGACAGGGTTCGGCCCAAACTCCATGTGATAAATAAATATTTGTATACAACCGATAATTATTAACATTTGATTCATTATTGGTTTCTATGAGTCGAAAGTCACTCAATTTGGGCAAAACTATTTGTATTTGTTGGTCAGGATATTGAATCTAAACGTCAATTAATTAAATTGATTTTTAAATACTATTTTAAATTCATTTTTGCAAATAATTATCAATTAATTACTTTAATTCTAATATTTTTGATATCAGAAACATTTTCGATGATAGCGTCGAACTGTAGGCCCAGTATTAGTCCAGCGGTGAACTTGAGTGGAGTGTCAGACTTGCCGTTCGGCTCATTAATTGTTGCGGAAGTCATTTTTAAGTTAACCAAATTAGCGAAAGTGCTCTCAGTCAACATCATGTTCTGCAATCGAATAAATAGAGTTCAAAATGTTAACTAAAATAGTGTCGAATAAGAACTAAGAACTCACCAGATCTGTGACCCGAGAGACTGAGGAGGAAAGAAACAAAGGCTGTAATACTCGCGCAACTGTCCCGGGTTTGGGCGCTTCTAATAATCTGATTTCTTTCATCATTGTTGCTGTCAATGAGTCGACGCGTAAATTGTTTTCATACAACAGTTTTTCCAAGTGTTTGATTTCAGAGAGAAATGCGTCGCACAGTGCCAGCGCTGATGCATTACTGCCGTGAATTATTGCTATCAATTGTAAAGCCATTGCTTTGAGTCTTGTTTGTTGAATGCAAACCAGTTGAATGGGATGTAAACCATGAAAGCGATTCGCCAAAGAAAATGTTGCGCTCAATAACTAATAACAATTTTAATTTAATTCAAAGAACTCATAACTCAGTTATTTAAACATTAAAACTATTGAATTACGTGTTGTAATGAAGCGCGAAAAGAGCTCGATTGGAGAGCAGATAAAAGAAAAGTATTAATCCAGTTATTATTGGCCAATATCTGAAAATAATTCAAACTTTAATAAAGATATAGTGGATTGCAATAAATGGAAACAGACTTTTCTCAAAGACGTTTGACATTCTAAGTAAGAACATAAAAACTTTGAGGCCGCTGACAATGTTGGCTGAACTTCTCCTAAACGTTGAAGATCTCTAAAAATGTTTAGATTTTAAACAATATTTCAATCAAATATCAATAATTTTATATAATTCTATATAATTAGCATACTGTGAGCAAAAACAAAAGAAATACAAAATTCAAGAACTGGTAAAATCCAAGTTAAAGAGAGTTATATACCTAACAGAGTGGTCGAGAATCGCTGATTGTATTTCATTTGTGGCATTTTCGATAGACATCACATTAGCGACTCTTTCAAATATTCCTAAAAGGAATGCATGCGATCTCGAAGTGCCTTCGCTTACAATAGTAGAGTTGTCACATGTCTTGTTAATATCATTGCATAATATCTGCAAATGAGGCACTAATAAGGGATATGTGTCTCTCAAATAGAAATAGTGACGCAAAGTGTGTTTTTCAAAGAGATCAATCATTGTTACGCAGTCTTTGGCGGCATTGAATACCAAAATGAGAATCGCAACGTCTGAATAAATCAAATTAAATTAAACTTATATTAAATAACAGAAAAATAGCATATTTTCATAAAAAGCATACATCCGTTGTCTTCAAGTGATGTTTCGGGCAAATCAAGAAATGGATGGATTCCAAGAAGATCGGGAACAAGTGGTAGTGTAAGATAGGGATGATTTGCACCTAAATTCTGTAAACATTTCCAAATAGAATTCTTGTCCTGTGGATAGCGTTTCAAATTTTCTAACAGATTAACAATACATGTCTTGAGTGCTGCCTTTGATGACAATTTACAATTTGCAAGCATTGCATGCAGCGCTTCTCGAATATCAATTGAAAAATCTTCCAAAACCGCTAATATTATCTCAATTTGATCCTCTCTAAGAACTATACTTTCAAGACTGATCTGAGTTAAACATTGAATAGCTTTGAGTCTTATGTCTTCAATTTCATCGTTAAACATATCAACCAAAAAATCTAACGCCTGATTAGCAAAACTTGGAAAGAGTTGTGCCAAACGGCTCAGTGACTCGAGTGTTGCCATTCGGACTTCTAATTATCAAATATTACAACAAAAAGTTTAATTAATTTAATTTCCAATTAATAATTCTTTCAATAAGCGAGAGTTGAAAGTCATCAAAATATAGACTTTACCGAAAAACTCATCTTCAAGTCCATGAATGAATGCCCCGCACGCGCCTATAGTCATGAGGTTGACTGTGTCCGGACACAGCTCTTCATGTGGCGCGTCGTCCAACCATTTCTGACCACTAGACCACTCACCTGTTTCATAGGTCTCTCTACTGCGCTCGTGCGCTGATTTCTTTTTCTATTAATTTAATATAAAATTAATTTTGAAATTCATTAATATATCGATTATGAAAGACTACCTTCAAGTTTGACATAAGCTTTTTGTCCAAAGTTTGTTCCAGAAAATTAGGACTAATGTGTATGAATTTGCCCTAAATTTATATATAATTAATTAGATTATTATAATTAAGTTTGAAGTTTGATATAATATTACCAGAAGTAAAGCTGCCTCAGCCCTAACATTCATATCTGGGTCGTTAATCATTGAGCAAACTTTGGCGAAGGCGTCATCTGCTAAACGAATCTGTTCGTCGCCGTCATTAACACAAACCAAACTACAGGTAATTATATTAAAAGTAAACTCAATCATGAAATATAGTAAATATGAAATATGAAATACCAGTCCCCGTAGTGATGACTCAAGACTTCAAGCAATTTAACAGCAGTAATACGGGCGCACTCGTAATCATCAAATAGTGATTCGCAAAACTCGCTGTAAAGACTTATATCCAACTGAACACCTCTTTCATGAAGTCGTAACTATTAATCGATTAAATATTAAAACAAACCTTAACTCAAACCATCATTACTTACAACACATGATAAAGCAGTTGAACGAACTCTGGAGTCGTGATAATGACTAAAATCGCGCAATAGTTTAATGATTACAATACATTCCGCCTGAATATGACTGACGGCTAAATCAGATCCGTTTTGAACTGAATTTTGATTAATTGGCGCGAAATCTACTAATAATACGAGACACGCATTCTTCACGAGATGACTCGGATTGGACTGAAGTAAATGTTTTGCACTCTTTATTACATTCTGTTTGTGGTCATTACTTATGTCGAACCGTTCGTCCATTTTGTGCAAAGTGTTGAGTATTTCAGCGATTACTATATGCGAAGTCTCGCTCTTCGTCATTGAGAGCAAGTCATCGATCATTGAATTTATGCCAAAAAGATCTCGAACTGAATCGTAATTAATGATTAATAGTTTGATTGCACAGACATAAGAGGCCTTCACTATGGCGTCACTGCTTTTGTTGATTTTGTTGATTATTTTCTTATAAATTTGTTGACAATTTTTTGAATCTATTGTTTCTCCATTTGCCGGTTCCAACACATTCAGGATTTCGCTCACATTTACTGTCTCTGAACTCGATTTCAATACATTGTTTATTTCTTCGATTCCTGTTTGGGAACGATTTTGTGATTCCGATGAACTCAACAGTTCTTTCTTTGATTTTCTGCCCAAACGAAGCTTTTTGTGCTTTGTGTGTGAGATGTCTTCCTATTTGTTAATTAATTATAATAATTATAAATATTTGTTTGTATTACAAATCAATCAAATCTTTAGACTATTTTTAAAATAATTTTTCAATAATTAAATAAAATGAAAGCCAAACAAATGCAAACCTGAGTCGACGTCTGTCCATATTCTGCGAGTGCTCTCTTCTTCAGAAGCGCTGCCATTGATTGTGATTTATATTAATTAAAATGAATTTAAAATCAATATTTTAAGTCATTTAACAATAAACAAAACCTATAAACAAAAGTTGTGATCACTTTCACAAACACTGTACGAGAAAAATGCCTGATATTGAGCCCTTTTCTCATAACTTTAACCATAGATGCAAAAGAACCGGACCTTTTGTGGTTCATTTCAGACCTGAGGGTTGGGGTCAGAACACTCCGGTTTTCTGAGATAATTTTTCTTAAAACACGGATTAAAAGGTCAAAATATGACCTTTTTTATGGGTCAACCCCTAAACAACCTATGCTTTGCGCGTAACATAAGATTATTATAACTTTTATCTTTGTCTTAAATAAAATTCATTTTTATTACTGCCGTAAAGTTTTCAAAGCGTCATAAATTCTTAAAGATATTAATGAAAACAATCACATAATTAAAATTTAAAATAATTTTTATTCGATTGGAAATGAGTTTTACAATAAAGCTGTATTGCATGAGTCGCTCAATGCTCTGCTTATTGTAAAAATATTGACTGGAATTCAGAGATAGCTCTAATATCTATAAATTGCTATCAATAATATCTATTCACGTGTTTGTCCATCATTTATAATGATGTCCATAGGCTCGAAGACGCCTAAAATATTAAGTTAGGGTGAATTTAAGTTATTTGTCTACAGGATCTTCAGGTTCGTTAGACTGAGACTAGGCTCGAAAACCAGAGGTTGAGCTAAAAATAATTGATAAAAATTAAAAATAAAAGAAAAGTTACTAAAGTTTAAGGAAATACTTTTATTTATTAATAATATATAAATGAAATTCTCAGTATTTGATTAAATTAAGGATAAAATATAATACCATTTTAGATATTAAAGTTAGTTTAAAAATCAACAAAACTATGAAAATAATTTGTATATTTGTGCGCAAAAACAAATAAATCTTAAATTTATTATAAAATTTACAATAACTTAGTCTATTATTAATTAAATTCAATTATTAATGGATCTTTCATCGTCTTCAGCGATGGCCACCGCCTCCAGCAGTTTTTCGAAGTTATCTTTTGAACTAAAATTCTTACAATTATTTATTAAATCATTAGATTCATGATTATCTCTAATGGTTTGGTTGACCTGTTCTTGTGCTCTCTCATATCGAGCCACAGCTTCAATGTTCTGATGCAAAAACCCTAAACTGAAAAGTAATCCAAAAAAATGATAACAAGACTTAATTTAAAGTAAATAAAAGTGAATTTACCCGTATTTTCTCCGTGGAGGACATGGTTTTCTGAGATGTAAATTAGAATTAGGTAAATCGAATATCCCTTTACTCGTCAAAATTTTAGCGTGTTTTGTTTGGAGGTGTCGTTTATATGTGTTTCTCGTTTTGAACCTATCAAATCAATTCTAATTAAAGTCCATTTCAATGGTATACTTTAGGAATATGTATGCGTTCGACTCTACTCATCAATTAAACATTAAATTTATTATAAGTTTAGCTTCTATTGAACTGTCTTTCAATTATATGCCTTAAAAATAAATTTAATCGATTAATGAGAGTAAAGCATTGAACGGTACATATAATAAGAGTAAGACATAAATGTATAGTAAAGAGATTCAAATATATTCATACTTAATAAAGCATTCATTGCATTCATAAGGTGTTTCTCCCGTATGTCGTCTCATATGTTCTTTGAAATGAGACGGATGTCGAAAATTACGACCGCATTCCTCACAGACAAATCTTGATTTATTCAAATGGATTAACATGTGATAGTTTAAGCTGTGCTGTCGAGTGAACGTAGCCTTACATAAACTACATTCGTATGGCTTAACGCCGGCATGACTTCGATAGTGATATATCAAAGTTGTCGGAGAAGTGAATGTCTTATCGATACATATCTTACACGTGAAAGAGTTTTTATCGGTTTCAGCCCTACTCTTAATTCTAATGTCATTAATGTATTGTAAGGCAAGTCTTTTTAATTGTAATGTATTTGTCATATCATTAGTGGAAAT